>AWOL01S0055704.1:6244-25702 GCA_000715115.1 Nicotiana otophora | reverse complement strand
TTTAGGACTACGAGACGGTATCTTGGGAGATCCCCTGTTGTGTTTCTGTGTACTGAGTTGTTACCTTCTATGATTCCATTGTTGTTAAATTTCAGCCTTTACTTTATTGCGGTATTACACTCTATATTGTTTATTTATATAATTACCAGTAGGGCCCTGACCTGACCTCGTCACTACTCGACCGATGTTAGGCTTGGCACTTACTGGGTACCGATTGTGGTGTACTGATGCTTCTCTCTACACATATTTTTTGTGTGCAGATCTAGGTGCACCTTATTAGCCGCACTATCAGTGAGTCGGGACATCTTTGGAGACTTCAAGGTATATCTGCCGCGTTCGTAGACCTCGCAGTCCCCTTCTACTCTTTCTCATGTCCATTATCTTCTGTATTTTTCCTTGTTAGACTCTGATGTATAGAGACACTAGATTTTCCTTCTGTAGTTTGTGATTCACGATGTTCCGGGTTTTGGGATTTGCTGTGTATTTTTAAACAGTTAAGTGTTAAAATTATGTTTTCATTTCTTTATTCCACAAATGTTAGGCTTACCTAGTCGTAGAGACTAGGTACCGTCATGACATTATACGGAGGAAACATTTGGGTCGTGACAACTGGGTAGTGTTTAAAACTGAAGGGTTTCGTAATTTCTCTCATTTTGGACTTTGCAAACTCGGTCTAAGGCGACTTTTAGAGGACTTTCGAGGGATTTCTTGAGGTAAGCCACTTGTGAACATTTTTATTCAATAATCTTGTTTCCCCATGGAATTTCCTACCTAGTTTGTGTGTATTTAAGGTGAAATTTGGAAGTTTGAGGCTAGGGATTTGGAGAGTTTAATATAGGGATTTGAGTGGCGATTTGGTGTGGGATTCGAATAATTTTGATATGGGTGAACTCGATATCGAATGAGTATTCGTATTTTGTGACTTTTATCCGATTTTGAGATGTGGGCCCGACTCGACTTTTTGGGGCATTTTCTAATTCCTTTCTAAAGTCATAGTTTCAATATTTAAATTAGTTTCATATAGTCATATTTATAGTATATAATTATTTTGGCTAGATTTGAGTCGATCAGAGTCGGAAAATCGAGGTAAAGGTATTCTATTTGACTGATTGAGCGAGATTTGAGGTAAATGACTTTTCTAACCTTGTGGGGGGGAAACCCCCTTAGGTTTTGGTACAGTTATGGTATTTTCAATACGTGAATGCCGAGTACGCAAGGTGACGAGTGCGGACTCGGGTTAAATGTTGAAAATTTTGATTTTTTGCTGAGTAGTTTTCTTTTAATTCCTTAACTGAGTTACTCTGGCATGTGTAATCATCATGTTTAGCCTAATGTCGCATATCTACGTGTCTTAACTCTTACTTGCAATTTATGAAACATGCTTAGTTGAATTACCTGCTTCCTTGATTTTGTATTCAGTTTTAACTGTAGAATTCCTTGCTGTAAATTCGTTGTTCCATAGGTTATGAGTTGTGTATTTATTTTTGGGATTACGAAGCGGTACCTCGGTAGCGCCCCTTTTCCATATTTACTTTTGGGACTATGAGGTTGTACTGCTGGAGCTCCCTTGTGTGTATTTACTTTTGGGACTACGAGGCGGTATCTTGGGAGCTCCCCTATTGTGTATTTATATTTGGGACTATGAGGCGGTACCTCGGGAGCGCCCCTGTTGTTTACCTCTATTTGTTGTATTGTTACCTTTCTATAATTTCTCATTATTCAATTCTCAGTCATTTCATTATATTATTATATCTTCTACCTTGTTTCCTTTTTATTCTATTAGGGCTCGGACCTGACCTCGTCACTACTCTACCGAGGTTAGGCTTGACACTTACTGAGTACCGTTGTGGTGTACTCATACTATACTTCTGCACATCGTTTTGTGCAGATCCAGGTACTGCTTACCAGACCAGGTACCAGTGAGCTAGCCCGTACGTGGAGACTACAAGGTACATTTGTCAGCGTCCGCAGACCTCGGAGTCCCCCCTATCTTATGATGTTGTTTTCCTTATTTTCAGTAGACTCTGATGTATAGAAACACTTAGTATTTTCTCTTTAGAGCTTGTGATTTATTTCTACCGGGTTTTGGGAGTTGTAACTATTTTTGAATCGTAGATTTTATTTATTTCAGATGTTGAGGTTTGAGTTCAGCTTTATATTCAGTTATTCCGCAAATTGTTAGGCTTACCTAGTCTTAGAGACTAGGCGCTATCATAACATTCTACAGAGGAAAATTGGGGTCGTGACACACACGCAAGTCATAATACATATTACAAAGTTGCTCGAGACCTTATGTCATTGTACGGGATGTTAATTCACAAAACGACAAGTAGGGTTGTTACAAAATAATCCTTCAAAGGTGAAGCAAATGTGTAGCAATATGAGGCATATTTAGATGATTATAGTCCATTTTTTGAAGGAATGTGACTTGTGAACATTATAAATGTAGAGTCATTCCTAAAAGTGAATGTGAAAATACATATGTGATACAAATTATGCATAATAATATGCTTATGTATAATTGAATAAATACTATAACTCACCTCTATAGCAGATTTGGGAAAAAGAAAGATAATGAATATTACTGTGTGGCTACATGAATATGCCAGTGGTCGCGTATACACTACTAGAAAAAGGCGGATTACCTGGGGATAAAATCCCAAATTTACCTGCGGATTTTCTTGTCGAAATTTAAAATTCTTAAACTGTAAAATATTACATGCGAATTTAATTTCTCCCGATAAATCCGCAGGTAGTTTTGGTGCCATTAGGCGCAAACATATTACCTGGGGATAATGATTTTCTCCGTGAAAGAGACATTTACCATATGGATGGTGTGACAAAATATCTTGTAGTACAAATTCAATTAAGAGTTCCATAAGAACTAATTTGTTACTACCCAAATGAATGAAATTGTTTATTATTGATATTATAGTAAATCTCAAAAGAAACATTTTGAGTTTCAAATATATTAACCAAAATGGTTGGCATATTGAGACTATAAATGAAAGGAAGATTGAATATCTTCATATTACTATAATCATACCGAGTAAATATAAAAGTTACCCGATTTTTCTTCTATTTGTACTACACAAGTATAAGCATGATGATGCAATCACATGCCACAAGTAAACTAGAGGTTTACTACAACAAATATTAGTTGACATGACCGGTTGGCGATCCCGGTTCAATTATGATGCGAAAAATGATTGAGAATTCACATTGGCATATATTGAAGAAATAGAAGATTCTTCACGAATTCTCTTGTGCTGCTTATTCTCATAATATACCAGTTAAGGTTGGGATTGAATCCCTTGATTTTTGGAACGAATAGAAGGTGATATATATATATATATATGTGTGTGTGTGTGTGTGGGCCCAATCACCTGCCATGGGGACCGTTTACTATTATATGATTTTAATAGATGCATCTATTGTATGGTCACATGTGAGTTTGTTATCAACTTGTAGTTTGGTTTTTGCAAAGTTGTTTGCTCAAATTATTATAGCACAATTCCAAAATATAAATTATGATAATTTATCTTGATAATGCTGATTTAAATCTAATTTGATTTAGCAGAAATTGTATGCCTCCAATTATAGCTAAACCATTGGTTATGAGAACAAATCTCCCAAATAGAAATTTGGTATGAGGTGAATTATTTAATATACAACAGCACTTGTACACATCTAGCCAATAAGTTATGAAAAATTCTCCCTATTGCGCCCCATTTTCTCGCGAAAGCGGGCTTCGACATGTGATAACTCTTTTAAAAGGAGGTATTAAAAGAGAAGAGCTGCCACCTAACGATTTTTAAGATGCGTTAGGGAACCTAGTTGCAAATAACTCTGTTTGACTAGCCAACGCCACCAAAGATCAGGTAAGGGCTTAAGTTACCTGAAAAAGAATGTGTTAGGCATTCTTCGAGGTCCACAACTGTGGGTCCCAACCGAACTTTAGACTATGTGGATTATACAGTTAGGCTAGGTGGTAAAATAAATAAAAGGGAAGTTTAGAGGTTGTAGAGTCTTATTAAAACATATGAGAATCGGTACAAGTCTTAATGACTACATGGATACAACTACATTGGTCTATATTAAACGACTAACTATAGATAACAAGTACATAAATGAAAAGGGGGGAGGGTGGGTCCTAAGGTTTTTTAGCCTAAAGGATCACCCCGTAAAATATAAATAATACTTCGCAAGTCCTTTAAAGTAGAGGTTGCTCGTATTATTCAGCAGACACAGACTATCATCTCCTGCTACCCGATTACTATGTTGAAGTTATTTACTTAAAAGCATTTTAATTCAATTCTAAGACGTACCCTATGCGTGCACTACTCATCCCATGCCTATGGTCCAGGAGGCTTTGTACCTACTATAAGGTGGTTCTAGACTTTAATTAGGTTGCTCAAAATGATAAAACTATGCAACATTCAAAACAGATAGGACTGCATATAATTGCAATAAAAGGCTCAAGTAACCTCCACACATAAGCAGGAAAGCACGCAAACAGATTTCTAGTTAGGCATTAGACAACATTAAGACGTGCTGGAATCGCTAAGTCCTATAGGCATGATTTCTATATGATTCTAGATTCCAATATTATATAGGTTGTGTTGTAGTTTATGGACTAACGTATAGGCAAATTAGAGTGTTGCAAGTCCTATAGATATGATATCTAATCGTTTGTGTAATAAGGTTGTGAAAACAAACCTACAATTCTGAATTACTAATGCTAATTTAATAGATATGCGTCTTAGGCAGGTGATAGTATACTACATGCATGATCTCTAATACTCACATAATTAGACAGTGAAGTCATTTGAAAACACAAGATTAGTAGCGTCAATAAACATCCTATGGGCAGGATTTCTAACAATTGACAATTGGACTTGATTTTTAAACACTTTATCCCTATAGGCATGCTATCTAAATGAAGCAGTACAAAAGCAGCATGAAGCAATTGATTAATTAGTTAAGACCCTAAAGCCATGGTATCTAGATACGTATAGGTATTGCATTGTTGTATCCTATAGGCATGTTATCTAATAGTGCATAGAAGTAAACATGCGAATAAGTGGAACACTTAGGTTCTTATAAACATGTTTCTGATAGTGTGCGGGCATTAGACGGGTTGAATAGGTGAAGTGTTTGAGTTCCTATAGGCATGATATCTAAGTGCAAGAAGTCCAGTTTGGATCCTATAGGCATGCTCTCTAGCCATTCAGGTCATAATATTGTGTGCATATAATTCCAGAGAATGGGAAGTGATGAGTAAATAAGCTATTAAGATCCTATAGGCATGATCTCTACCCATTCATGCAAAAGATAAAGTATACCAGTTCCCCATTTTCACTAATCCCCAATTGTTCGTTATTACAAGTTATTACAGGCCCAAGAATGAAATAATATAGACTTGAAGATGACAAAACACATGCTGAAGTGAATACAAGCCCACCAAAGTAATTACAGACCCAATATAAAAGTAACCTAGGAATATCCTAGGCCTTCAATAGTCTTACTCTCCGGACAAACAACATGCCCAAACCATAGGGTCACAGGATAACTAGAGTGCTCCTGAATCCAGTGCCCAGGTCCAACAACACCCATGGCCCATCTCCAGGCCCAATAAATAACTTACTTACCCACATGGATACTAAATTTAGCTATGCAGGTGACACAATACTCATAGAACAACTTAATCCCTTAGTTCTTAGAGCTATAGTCGTTAACAGCTCTAGCCAAGACATATAAACGGGATCATGCTAAATGGAAAGGCACATAAGACATATATGAGGCAAGCTTATACTTTGTAATTCCAGAAACAGAGTTTGATAGTGACAAGATTGACCATCATAGAACAGTAAACCATTTCAGTAAAGCATGATCCAAAAAACACCTCAGGACCTTTAGATGATAGTCTAACAGAATCATGAACAAAAAGCATGTAGAGTACAGTCTTGATATGAAGGTTTTAACATGAAAACCTAACGAGAATGTGGTTGCAAACAGCATAACAACATGCTAGTGGGCACAATTTGGCAAACATATTTGGTTAATCATGAAACCTAACTTGATGGACATTAACTATAGCACAAAGATTCTAAAGAACTCATAGTAGGCAAAAGAACATGTCAACTATAGGCTAACAGGACAGACATACATTAGGATTCATGCCAGTCGACCATACATGAGAGAGAACTACACATTGGTATTTATCCTAGAAGCAATGCAAAAGAGTGCAGGATTGCCCAGTCAGGGAACACAATTATCAGAGTTACAAATCGCAGACAAACATGCTTGGCTAGAGATTAAGACACTGTTATAACATGGGAGAGTCGAGGATCCGTTTGCATGAAACAATAGGTTATACATAAAGGATTTAGTAGGAAGAGATTCATTAAAGCAGACTTTGAGCAAGCAGTTTCTACAAAAGGTCCCAGAAATCCAAGGCATGAATATGAGCTCATAACATGCAAAGGACATGGCATTGAGGCTAACATGAGCATGACCAATCAGATAAAACCTAAGAAGGCCAAAAACCATTTGAGTCAAATACATAGATTGAAAGTATACTACACATGTTGAAGCCTATCAAGTCTGATATTAGAGAACATGGGACTGCAAAACGTCATTGAAACAATAGAACTACATAAAGCATACAACAATATAAAACTGGGAGTTCACAAATAACAAAGAAACTTAGGCCATGCTTGTCTATAAAAGTTCAAACAATGTTGGCACACAGAATACACATACATGAATAAGTAGAGGAGTAATAATTAAGGCTGTAAATGGTAGAGAATTCTAACCAATTGCAAAGATAAACGAGCAAAAGAGTGAGTAACTTAGAATCTCAGCGATGACAACAAAGAAAGATAATAGTGAGAATCCCAGATCCTAGTGCGTCAGAGTTCACAGGAGCTTCAGTGAGACCCGAGCAATGCTCGTATTGGGGAGGTTAATAGAGAAAATTCCAGTAGCCTTGGCTTTCAGCCGTCCACAATTAAGAGAGCAGAAATAATATAGAAGGTGAAAAGTCAGAGAATAACAGTAGTTCTTAAGCCATTCGAGTCTATCCAAAGGGGAAATTGGGGAGGGGTTTATATAGTAATAAAAATCAACACATAAATAAGGAAATACAGTCAATCAAATATAAACAAGGAAAGAAGAATATGCAAAAATTAATTTAGAATCGGATTACGAGAAAAAACCAGGTAAACCCTAGTTTGATTAGGATCAGAAATTGGCTGGAGATCTTGGTGAATTAGAACCTCATAGCCTTGCTATGAACGTATATGGACGAAATATCGTCCAAATCTTGGAGAGTAAAGCCGATCTCCTTTGATTCAGAGACTGGTATTTGCCAAAAATGGACAAGTACTAAGTAACACCATATTTACACAAGTAATAGCGTCATAATTCGAAAAGGTAAGTAAATCATGGTAAGAATCCATGGATGATTTGGATTCAGAAAAGATTTTGGGTGGCAGCTAGGGTTTCTCAGAGAATAGGAGAGTAGAGGATTTAGGGGCGGCTGGAGTGTGACAATGAGATTAGGGTTTAGGGTGAGAGGATATAAGGAAAGAATAGGGATTATTATGGGTCGTTGATCATTTGAGATCAACGGCCGTGATTAGGGAAGTGGGGCGGATTAAGTAAACGGGTCCCGACCAGGTTGGAACAAATGGTTCATTTAGTTTGGGCCAAGGCAGATTGGTGTTGGGCTCATTTGTTTGGACCTTAATCGGTCCGAAAATAAGGCATAATTTGGGCCAGATTTTAAAGTAGGGGATTGAGGGGAAATAATTTTAATAAAATAGTTAAATAAAATATAAAAAATCTATTTATGCAACTTAATACTTTGAAACAATAGTTTAAGATTATAAAAAATGTAAAAAGTTATTTTGACCTTAAATAAAATGACAAATGCAATTAATTGTAAAATATAAGTTATTATTGCAAAATTACGTATTTGGCATAAAAAGTGCAAATGTAATTATATAAAATGAAATAAAATATTATAAAACAAATATGTGAATGCAAATAATAGAGTTGGATGATTAAATCATCACAAAATAATTAAAGAGGGTAATTAATACATATTCAAGTAATTTAACTGCAAGAAAATCAGTTTTAAAGCTTTGAAAATTACAAAACATTATAAAAATACTTGTATAACTATTGTAAATTGAGTAATGATGCAAATTATATTTTGAAAGTATATATACTACTTGAAAAAATATGAGGGCAAAATTGGGTATCAACACTCCCTATTACAATTGGTTGAGGGTCAAGAACCAAATAACTTCCATCTAGAAATATGGATGTGCTATATCATTTAATTGTTCCACCACAATGCACAAAGATGGATCCCCAAAGAAAGTTGGAGATATGTGTTGATGATGCCAACATTAGGGGGAGAAAATGGGCAACTGAAAAGTAATTTATGGAATGAATTATTATGAGTACACCGAGATCCTCGTACAAGAAAATGTGAACATGAAGTTCAAGTGATAATTCATTTACAAAATATTACCAGCGCATTTGTTGATCCAAAGCTAAAAACTATATTTCAGTTGCTAATGCTTCAAATAGAATAAAGTCCATGATGAATAGAGTTTATGGCTCGCATGAAGCGTAATAGACTAATCGGTTCCAAAGATAACTCATTGAAGAAGGAAAGGAGCAAATGTTCAAGATGGTCATAATAAGGAAGCAAGTGTTTTATAAGAGCACCATGACATAACACTTTATAAAACCAAATGGGAGAGGCTCGGGTACCTGAAAATAATGAGATCTCGATAAGTTATGTCTTTATTGAGTGGTGATGGAACCGATGCAAAATGATTGTCGGCGATGTTGCTAATATAATGTAGCTCTCAATTTTATTAATATTGACAAGGATCTTGAGCTCAAATCTGTCATGGAATTTGGACAGTTAGATGATTGGCCAAATAAAAAATACACAATGAAAGTTGACTTCACCTGAAAAATGTGAAGTTGAACGGATAGTCCTAACACTTGAAAGTGAAATAAAAAATCAAGTCAATAGACATAAAGACGACTTGTGGCACAAGATTTTTCGTAAATATCCTGGCATTAGTTATATGGAGATATGTTCTCCTGTGGTGGATGAAATCATTTTCAGGTTTTAATTTGGCAATACATGAAAAACTTGATATGCGTATAATGAAAGTCCTTGAAGGATTTACATTGTTCTGAAGCATAGTAAGGTTCCCAAGAAACTTATTAAATAAAGTTTCAACAAATCCTTATGTGGATTAGAGCAAGCATGGCGTGCATGATTTATTTTTGTGTTTGTTGCAATTGGTGCACTATGTATCTTGCTAGAACCATGAGTATAACAATATGCTAGCGAGATCTAGTTTTATTCCTATACGAAGATATTGGAATGCTATTAGTATTATATTGCAAATGAATCCTTGATATAGATTTGCTTATTCTAACAAATATTGTAAAGGTTTTGTTGGTTATGCAAATTCAGGAATTTTCTGAAGTCCGTTTTTCAAACAATCTATTTGTATGTGAGGGAATTGTCATATTATCATTTCACAAGGTTGTCAATTATTGATACTTATTCAAGTCATGTCAATATACTAACAACTGATGAAGCAAGTGACTCAACACACAACAGATGTGTGATTTTTCTTTGAAGAGAAGATTCCAATAATAGTGAAGACATTGATGTTTGCTTATCTAAATTGAAAGAAGGATATATTGAAGGAGACAGAATAAATCATATATTTTATCAAAGTTCTTTATCAGACACAATCTTCAACAGAATGATGAAATAGATGTTCAACAAATTCGTTCAAGTGATAATTTGGCAGAATAATTCGCTAAGGCATTGACTATCTCAATATTTGAGATGTTGTTATACAAGCTTGGAATTCATCGTCTCCAAAGAAATAAAGTGATGTTTTCATCAGGGGAGACAAATACGCGTTGTACTCTTTTTCCCTTGGCTAAGATTTTATCCCACTGGATTTTCCTGACAAGGTTTTTAATGAGGTGGCAAGTAATGCGTATTATAAGATATGTCTACTCTTTTTCCTTCACTAGAATTTTTTTCCCACTAGATTATTTCCTAGTAAGGTTTTAACGAGGCACATTATCTATGGATATCCAAGGGGGAGTGTTACAAAATACATATTTACATGGATGTCCACTAATCAAATATAACTCCCACTTCTCTTCTTCATTATGTAGATAACCCCCACTACTTCTCACCATTATAGTTGTAACTCCCACACCTCCATAACCTTTCCATGATCTCAAATGTTTAATACCATATTTAAAGCAACCTTATCGTAAGCCTCTATGTAACCCTATAAATAGAGGTATTTGGGATCATGTGCTATACACTTGAATATATGGAAGAAATAAGATAGTTCTCTTTTTCTCACTACACCTATTGTCTATTTTATTGCTTCATATTGTTACTTTAAAATTAGTTTCTTAACAAATATCATATATTTTGAAATAGTGGTTTAATTAAATAAGACTTTTTATTCAAAAGTAACTTTCCGTTGTACAATAGAAAATTGTGATTTGTAATATTTTTTGCTTAATGTTGCATCTTTCAATACTAATCATTATTGTCATCCTTCTCAAATATAATAATCTAATGGGAAAATGGTCAAATTTATCCATCTTCTTATGAATATTATCTACATCTAACTTCCGTTAACTATTCGACTAAATTTACCTCTACCGTTACACTATCCGGCCAAATTTACTCATGCCATCAGCAAACCTTTAAAAATTATCCATCAATCCGTTAGATAACCCAAAATCACCCAAATCCCTTTTATTTAAATCGTTTGTTCTTCTTCTTGGACCTTTTCCCTAATCTAATTAAGTGTCACGGCCCCAAATCCACTAGTTGTGGTGGTACCCAATCCAATCCGCTAGGTAATCCAACTAGTAACTATCCAATTCCAATGATATTAACAAGACAAATAACCGATAGTAATTTACTAAATTTTATATATTTTCCAAGAACTGGTAGTACAAATTATAGGCTCCTAAGAATAGAGTTTACAAAGCTGAAATGAAATAAATACATCATCTATTTGAAAAGTACATAAATCAAATTTTATAGATCTAAAGCTATCACGAACAAGGGGCAGCTACAACCGGGACGCAGGTACATCTTCAATCCAGCTCCCATCGAACACAGCAACATCAACAACCAACATATGCATGCAAGGTGCAAAAGTGTAGTATGAGTACAACCGATCTCATGTACTCACTAAGTAACAAACCAAACCTTAGGTTTAAAGTAGTGACGAGCTAACACAAGGTCGGGTCCAATACCAATATCCCACAACAGTTCATAACATCATAATACAAGTAATAAAAGATGTATCTCAGAAGTTAAAATGCTCAGCTTGTTCACAGTTCCAGAAAATAGTCATGATTTTCAAGTATCTTAGTGAAAACCCAAATCTTTTACCGAAAATGCCAAACATGCGAGTAAGTTTAAATACTGTAATTTTTTCAAATAACCTTTCCACAATAAATAAGATGATTTATTTTCTTTCCAGATAGCAAGTGCGAAATACCTCTATATGCCCACATATCAATGTGTGTAAAAAGTCATGAATAACGTGATACCGTACGACATGAGAAAAACTGCATCTCTATGCATGTATGTCATGTGTGCATGCCAATGCCATGTATCTCAGAGATGAATCGTGTACTCACACTCTCAGAGTACTCAATCTCACTGTCTCACACTTTTCACTCATCATGCTCAACCACTCGGTACTGTATACGGCTTATACGGCTTAGGGAAGATCCATTCCGGAATATATACATCACTGACCATCAGTCACTCAGTACCGAGGAAGGCCAATCCGGCCCCATGGAGAAGATCCATCTCTAGGCATATAAATGCTTCGGACAAGATCCATGTCAAGGGAAGATCTATCCCTCAATATAATGAACCATGCTCACTGGGGTGTACAGACTCCAGAGGGGATCCTACAGCCCAAGCGCTATAATCCGCACAGACAACTCACATGCTATAATATCAATATCTGGATCCGCACGAACAACTCAAGTGTTGCACAGACAACTCACGTGCTATAGTATCAATATCCTCACAAACAGGCCCTGGCCTCACTCAGTCATCAATCTCTCCAATCTAACTCACGAGCTCACAATGCCATGAAACTAGCCCAACAACACCGATATGATGTATCAATAAATAACAACTGAGACTGAGATATGATATGAATGCATGAATATGAATGAGTACGAAATATTAATGAAATAAGTGAAATGACAGCAAGAAACAACCACTATGGGTCCCAACAATATTGGCATAAAGCCTAAACATGATATCTAGCCTGATTGACAGCTCATTTACTTTATCGTATGGTGAAAACACTAATATTAACAAAATAGGACTACTATACAGTGCCATGAAAATAACAGAGTCCCAACTCACTTAGTGCACGCCCACACGCCCGTCACCTAGCATGTGCGTCACCTCAATACCAATCACATAACACGTATTTCGGGGTTCATACCCTCAACACTAAGTTTAGAAGAGTTACTTACCTCGAACAAGCCAATACCAATGCCGAGCAAGCCAAGCGATGCTCCAAAGATGCCATCAAGCGCGTAGTGACCTCCGAACGGCTCAAAACTATTCAAAAGCAACTCAAATACATCAAATAAAGCACAAGGAAACAATTCCAAATGAAAAAGGTTGAATCTTTAATCAAAAGCCCAAAATCGGCCAAAATGTCCATCCCAGGCCCGCACCTCGAAACCCGAAAAATCTCATAAAATCCGACAACTCATTCCATTACGAGTCCAACCATACTAGTTTCACACAAATCTGACTCCAATTCGATGTTCCAAACTCTAAAATTTATATTATGAAACTTTAGGACAAAACCCCACATTTCCTCTATAAAATTCACAATCCAATTACCAAAAACGAAGATAGATTCGTGATACAAGATACAAAATGAGTAGAGAACACATACCCCAAGTTGTGTGGAAAATATCCTCTCCAAAGTTTCCCAATCCGAGCTCCAAAATCCGAAAATGAAGATAGCAACCAAAGACCTCGAATTATAGGTTCTGCCCAGCGATTTCAATTCGTCGCACCTGCGACCACCGCTTTTGCAGAAAAACATCACATATGCAAAAATGGCCTTGCCCAACAACCCCCGCACCTGCGGTATCAAACTCCGCATCTACGAAGACGCTCGCACTTGCGTTTCTACTCGATGCACCAGCGCATCCGCACATGCGCCCTTTTCCCCGCTTCTGTGAGCCTCCTCATCCAGCTCTCATCTCACATCTGCGACACCTTTGTCGCTTCTGGGCCATCGCACCTGTGCAAACCAACCACATGTGCTATCATACTAGAACCAACAGCCTTCAGCAATGTAACAAGAAGTGAAAATGATCCAAACCTCGTCCAAAACTCATCCGAGCCACTCGGGACTCCGTACGAATATACCAACAAGTTCCATAATTCAATGCGGACCTACTGGAGGCCTCAAAACACACATAACAACATAAAAATGACGAATCACTCCTCAAATCAAAATCTATGAACTTCGAACTTTCAAATTCAATAACTCGTGCCGAAACATAGCAAATAAATCCGGAATGACTTCAAAGTTTGCGCACAAGTCCCAAATAACTAACGAAGCTATTCCAATTCCCAAAATCACAATCCGAATCAGATATGAAAAAGATCACTCCCGGTTAAACTTTCCAAAAATCCGACTTTCGCTACTTCAAGCCAAATTCCATTACGAACCTTCAAATCATAAGCAGGACGCGCTCCTAAGTCCAAAATCACCTAATGGACCTACCAGAACCATCAAAATTCCATTCCAGGTTCAAATTTACAAAACATCAAACTTGGTCAAGTCTCCTACTTTAAAGCTCCCTAGTTGAGAATCATTCTTCCAAATCAGTCCCGAATAACCTGAAAACCAAAACAGGCAATTCACACAAATAAAAATACATCATACGGAGCTAATCACGCTCGTAAAATATCGAGCGAAGTGAAAATACTCAAAACGACCGGTTGTGTCGTTACATTCTCCCCCACTTAAACATACGTTCGTCCTGGAACGTGTCCAGAGTTGTTCTCAAAGCCATCAAACCATTGTATAACCTTGCCATAGCACATACCTGGGGGTGATCCTACGTCACTCTAACCCATACAGGTCTGATAACACAACATAAACTGATATTTCTCAATTTAACCTAGCCCACAAGCCTTAGAATCTAACTTCTAACATCCAAATTTTTTATAAGATCTGAATCTCGCAACCTACACCCTGTATAAGTCTGAACAAGTTGTATCAAGCCGCAAACATAACCCAAGATACAATCGCATGATACATCACATAACACAGATACTCGAAACAATGCTTTCTAATCACAGTAGTTGCTCAAAACAACCCAATACCGGTAATAAACCTCATATCAAACAAGACTCCATTCTAAAACCTTTGTACACTACCGATGATGAAAAGAACATGCAGAAACTCATAACCATTCATCAGATCAACCAGTCATGGAACTCCCTCTCCTTCGATAAGAACTATAGCAAATTTCAAAGACGACTTTCGATATTATCCTTCCAACCATGCTGTAATCTATTCTGATAGTATCCATTGCAGGTCCAATGACCTCATCTTATCCAACACAACCACCCTAGTAACATGACACATCAATACAATCTAAAGCCATAACCCGTGCAATCCGTGCACTAATAAGCAACATTCCAAATATACTCAATCCTGAAAAACAATGACTCAGATGAGAGAACTGTCCCACAAGCTCAACAAGTACCACCACAACACAATGCTAAGAACCTATCACACACTGTAGAACCAAAACACACGAATCTAACACAAGGGATCACATCTCAACAAACTCCGCTGCAATGCGTGACCCCATCCAAATACTGGTCCATATGAAATACCTCAGCCCCCATGCTCAAAATCAATAACCACGCGCAATCCGTCATCAAGTACTCAAAGTGCATTACCATAACCATGAAGAAGCAGATGACACAATGCCACACAAAACCCAAAAGAACATAACCCATATGCCATCGACCATGCAATACCCAATTACTCATCTCGCTCAAATTCCGCTATAAAGCCCAAATAGAACCGCACCAGGTGTACTTATAACCAACGAATCACAACTCCTCATAGCATAGAGGATTAACTCACAGATCATTTCAGAACACGAATAAGCTCAACAATAATCGAATGGCACATCCCTCAGCAATAACAGTATAGAACCAACTAATCTGGCTCGGTGTAGAATACACATCCTAGTTGGGCCTACCAATGGACCCCCAAATTGCCTCTAGTCACCCACAAATAGATATATAACCCTCCGAAAGCCCACAATGATTGAATCATAACACATACTATCATCTAGCTAGCTTCGGCCATGACTTCATAGTCCACAATCATGAAACAATCTGCTCTTAAGAACTCCAGGCTCCAAATCCATAAAACACACGAATCACCATATCGAATTCCATCTCCACTGCCCGAATGTCTAACACATCTCTCTTACACGATCATCCCACAAGGAATACTTCTAAAATTCTTTCGTGCCACATAGTAAAATTTGAATATCAGCAGTCGAATAACCAGAAGAGTGTCGCAGTACCAGTGAAGTATCCATACATCAAAACACATTACCCCTTATGAAATGTATACTCTCATCAAGCCATACCAAATAGTAATATCATTTACCTAGTCATCTAAAATCGTCTATGGTGCCTACGAATTTTTATGACCTTCCCTTCCAAAACAGAACTGTGATCCTGCTCACGTAAATCTCAATTCCACACAACACACCGCATATACCATGCCATCATAAGAAACGTACGAGACCTTCATAGTCGACTCTGAGTCACAAGAAACTACATATTCAAATAGCCAAGGACCTTCCATTTGATTTCATCCAGGGGAAATTTACTATACACCACATGCTCCTCACGCCAGTAGGAAAAATAACCCTCGAACCTTGGTAAACACCATTGAGAACTCCTCGAACCCATTTTCACATAACCAAGCTATCAGAACCAAATATTTCTAACTCAACCCAGCCACGCAGGTCGCCAAAACCCAAAAGCATTGCCACGAAACACCTGTGGAGACTATCTACATCATAAGTACCCAAAGAACCGATTATATCCATTACTGTGTTGATCCAACCTACTACCAAGTTGTCTTAACTCTCCAAGTTCTTTCCGAATTACCTTCAAATTGATAGTTCTTCTTTCTAGGATACCACGATCCTTAACCAAAATTTATCACACAAGAGACCCTAGTATAAAACCACAATGCACTAAGGCCCATGAGCCGCTGACTTCTCTCTTAAGCACCCCAAAGCACCACAACCGTGACACTCACTCTAAAGAGACCTTATGTGAACCTAAAATTGTTTCCTTCATCTTCTTGATGCTGAAATGCATAATCCACAATGGTATCAAAATACCACAAGTCTCGATACCATCTAATGTAACTCCCAGTTTCTAGCCATATACAACTCTTGAAAATTCCAAATCGCTACATATAAATCTTAAATCCATTAGAACCATTCTCGAGAGTCATCCACTCTACTCATATCTCAATTAAACCGACCAAACGGACCGAACAACATGTGCCCCATTAGCACACAAACACCCAAGGGAGTAAAGAGTAACCCTCACTCCTAAGTAACCAAGAAAATTCCTACTTCATGAACACTACATCCTTCGCGAATAACCACTCAATTATTTTAGGATTCTCATATACACATAGAGTGTAATACAACCCGTATCTAGAAATTCCCTTACTCGAGTCATCCTCACTCTCAACCCCTGCAGTTATAGCTGATTCACCAGTATACCTCAAACCGAAAACAATACAACACATAATCATGCAATCAACTTGTCGATAGCAGCACTTGGCTCAAAGACATAGATCAAAACACACAACTCACAATGCCCATAATCTATTACTGCCATAATACCGCAGTGGGATTCAACCAAATCCTTCCTGAGCTCCTGTAATGCAAACCATCTAATACTTCGCATTATTTGCAAGTCTCGCGTTCACCCTTGTAATAGTCAAGCCAACTTCCACAAGCGATCCAAACTCAAATTGCAACATATATCATTCACTGGTAAAAGAGAACTCTCTACAAAACATCATAAGGACCACACAACCTCAGGACACCTCGCAGGAGATAACCCACTTGGTCTGCCTCAAACTGACACCTCTATACCCTTTCACAGTCATGACTACTATGCAATCACTTAATCTTAACAAGGCATGAGAATCTACTTCACTCAACAACTAAACAACATGAGAGATCCCTCAACACAGCTATAACTCGAGATTATACGCTATATCAAGAGAGAAATCAAACACCCAATAGCCATTGCTACCTCTCAAGTAAACTCTTCTCGCCACATTCAAACAATCTGAACATATCTCGCAGTCATATCATACTCACCACATAGTCATCCAATCACAAATTCCACTAATAGGGACACCAACGGACCTATAAGTCCTAAAAGCACACACAATCAAAATCTCCGTGCTCAAGCTACTGTCAAAACACGGCCTCAAGTCCTCCAGACTGGCCCATTATCAACATGCCAAAATCACATCTCACACCTCAACCATGGAATCACAAGCCACCGGTGCATAGCCGATACCGAGCGCTCACATGCGCATACGAATGTGTGGAACCAATTCAAAGAGATACGCTTCAAGCTGAACCAATTCAAAGATGGGAAGTATATCCTAAATGTCATGTAGTCTCTCCAAGATAGGTATGGACGTCATCATACCGATCCAAAAGACTCTACTAGAAACTTGCTCATGGCTTGTAGAACCTATGAACCTAGAGCTCTGATACCAACTTGTCACGACACCAAATCCACTAGTCATGATGGCACCTAACCCAACCCGCTAGGTAAGCCAACTAGTAACTATCTAATTCCAATGATATTAACAAGACAAATAACCAATAGTAATTTACTGAATTTTATACATTTCCTAAGTACTGGTAGTACAAATCACGAGCTCCTAAGAATAGAGTTTACAAAGCTGAAATGAAATAAATACATCGTCTGTTTGAAAAGTAAATAAACAAAGTTTTATAGATCTAAAGCTACCACGAACAAGGGGCAGCTACAACCGGGACGCATGTACACCTTCAATCCAGCTCTTATCGAACACAACAACATCAGCAACCAACATCTGCACGTAAGGTGCAAAAGTGTAGTGTGGGTACAACCAACCCCATGTACTCAGTAACTAACAAACATAACCTTAGGTTGAAAGTAGTGACGAGCTAACACAAGGTCGGGTCCAATACCAATATCCCACAACAGTTCATAACAACATAATACAAGTAATAAAAGATGTATCTCGAAACTAAAAATGCTCAGCTCGTTCACAGTTCTAGAAAATAGTCATGCTTTTCAAGTATTTTAGTGAAACCCCAAATCTTTAACCGAAAAATGCCAAAAATACAAGTAAGTTTGAATACTGTAATTTTTCCAAATATCCTTTCCACAATTAATAAGATGTTTCATTTTCTTTCCAGACTCTCTATGCCCACATATCAATGTCTGTAAAAAGTCATGAATGACGTGATACCGTACAACATCAGAAAAAATACATCTCTACGCATGTATGTCATGTGTGCATGTCAATGCCATGCATCTCAGAGATGAATTGTGTACTCACACTCTCAGAGTACTCAATCTCGTTGTCTCACACTTTTCACTCACCATGCTCAACCCATCGGTACTGTATATGGACCATACGGCCCAGGGAAGATCCATCACAAAATATATACATCACTAACCATCAGTCACTCAGTACCGAGGAAGGCCAATCCGGCTCCATGGAGAAGATCCATCTTCGGGTATATAAATGCTTTAGACAATATCCATGTCCAGGGAAGATCTGTCCCTCAATATAATCAACTACGCTCACTGGGGGTGTACAAACTCCAAAGGGGCTCCTACAGCCCAAGCGCTGTAATCCGCACGGACAACTCACGTGCTATAATATTAATATCTGGATTTGCACGGACAACTCAAGTACTGCATGGACAACTCACGTGCTATAGTATCAATATACTCACAAATAGTCCCCCGGCCTCACTCAATCATCAATCTCTCTAGTCTCACTCACGGGCTCACAATGTCATAAAACTAGCCCGACAACACTAATATGATGTATCAATAAATAACAAATGAGATTGAGATATGATATGAATGCATGAATATGACTAAGTACGAAATATCAATGAAATCAATGAAATGACAGCAAGAAACGACCACTATGGGTCCCAACAGTATCGGCATAAAGCAACAACAACAACAACCCAGTATAATCCCACTAGTGGGGT
>AWOL01S0055698.1:11307-26593 GCA_000715115.1 Nicotiana otophora | reverse complement strand
ACACACACATATATATATATATATATATATATATATATATATATATATATATATATATAATTTCGTGTCGTAAATTCTAGGTTCAAATGAACTTGTAACTAAAAGGCTACATCCGCTCTGTATGGTGCATGATTATTCAAATTATATCAGTGTCAGCATCCTTATTTTGATAACATTAGAATGAAAGAAATCGCCTGTCTGTTTCTCTTTGGAGACGGAATAATTCAATACTCTCTCCGGTCCACAATAAGTGATCAATTTTTTTTTTGATTCAAAATAAGTGGCCATTTATATAATTAAGAAAAAATTCAATTTAATTTTTTAAAATTACCCTTATGTATATTTTTCTTAAAAGTCTTTTATTCATCACATTAACTATGCTGCAATATTTAATTAAGAGTAGTTTAGTCACACTAATTATTTTTATCTAGAATTTTATATTTCCTTAATGGGTATGTCCAAAGCAAATTGGTCATTTATTGTAGACCGAAGAGAGTATTATTTAGTCTCTTTTTTGTCCCAAAAGCCATGCTTTTCAATACAACTTTTTTATAAGAATTAAAGAAAACCTTTTGTTTTGTCCAGTACTTAAATAGGACAAATCTAAAGGAATTTCTTTTCTTAGTGACTGTCACTCTCATTTAATAAACAAACCGTTTTACTTTATTAATTATGAGATTAATATTTAATTAAAAGTGGTAACAATAGTCGTCGTTTGGCTATTGTCATGGCTAATAGACCTTATCACGGATATCTTTAGTGATTATTATCGTCATCAAGTTTGACAGTATGTGACCTCAGTAGCAGTCAAATTCTTTGAAAAAAACTTTGGTTGCTTGTTTAGGACATTTTGCGTGTTGCTCTTTCTTGCTAAGGATATTCCCTTGGGACTTCACAGAAATTTAGGCAATAATTAAGTTTAATTATCATACTTCTTTTCTTGGTGTAATTACTTGTGCCTTCAAAAAATGCAGGAATCTTGTGCCACCTTGTCTGCATTATTGGCTTTCAAAAATAGTTAAAGGGGATTCTATACTATTTGACAGTAGAATCTGCCAAGTAATTAATAAAAAGGTTGAATTTTTCTTTTTCCTCTTTGGATAATTACTCTTTTCTACGGGAGTACTTTTTTCTTCTACTTAATGATTTTATGACCTTAGAAAAATATAGAGTATTTCCGGTGCAGTTAGAGAAATAATTATGACAATAATAATATATGAATTTTAATTGTCAATGTCATTCCATTTTTGCATGTCTTAGTCAAATATTAAAAAAAATATTGGACTGCGACATGCTTAAATAGAACGATGTGGACAATTGGAAGCACTAATTTTGTTATAGGAAAATTTTCCTGTATTTTTAATGTTGATATTACATGCATGAGATTGATTTGAATATCCGTTTTCAATTTTTCATTTTTGCAATCATGATTTGCTTCAACCTTGAAGAATGATTAATTAAGAAAATTAGATGATAAAAAAGCTAGCTACTTATGTCCGATTAAATGCCTAGGTTAGACATCTATCTAGAAACAAGATTCCTAGCCTTCTAATTATTGTCTTTACATTATTAGTACAAACTTTCTTGTTATAAACTAATTTAAAATCTACTTGGAGTTGACGAAAAGTATGATTATAGTTCCCTCCAGGCAATGTCTTGACAAGAGAGTAGGGAGAGAAATTTCAAAAAGCAGATGAGATATGCAAAGTGACTTACTTTTTAAACTGCTTTAGGCTCAAAGAAACACCTAATTCCCTTTAGATTGAATATATGTCAACGGTGTTTTAATCAACCACATGACTATCACTTACAAACAATTATTGAGGCCAAAAGTCAGCCAAAATCTATGGAGCTAAGTCTAAAGTTGAACAACTGTAATAAACTTTTCCCTTGTGTTTTGTCGGCCAAAAGGATATTATTTGTATTTTCACGGCTTTCAAAATTTTCAAGACTAACTTAGCTTGTATGTAGAGTTCTTAAGAAGTTTTTGAGTCTTTAAGATGACCAAAATTGCAAAATAAAGATGCTATGTCTGACGTAAAAGAGGAGATTTCAGTGCTCTCTATATGATCATGACTGAGCTAATTATATTGACAATAAATAAAGCCATTATAAATATGTATAGTATATCCTTTTTATGATTAGTTATCTGGTATCCAGAATCTATTGGCTTAACTAGATTCGGGTCGATTAGGGATTATTTAAATGGAGAAATACTCTTCATCGGGAATTTCTCTATTCCCAAGCATCGAACCCGAAATCTCTATGAAGGATGGACGAATCTCATTCATCTCACTACATCCCTTAATGGTCGTAAACACTTTCTTTAATTACGTACCAATGTTGAGAATATCATGGCTACGTTCTTAAATTTTTGTGATGATAGTATTTAATTTAAGGAAAAGGAATAACATGTAAACGCTTTTCCTCATTTTGTGGTTTAATGACGAATAGATCATGTACCTTCTGCTCGCAACTAGGACAAAAATTATAATATACTTATTGAATTGTGTTACGATCTATCTATATATATATATATATATATATGAAAGTTTAAGGTGATAAAGAGGACACACTTATACTTAATTATATGTCTGCTGCGAGAGATCATGGGTTAACTAGCACACAATCACACACAAAGCAAATAGAGAAGAAAAATCAATACAAGAAATTAATGAGGTTCGGCTAAGCCTAATCCTCGGGGCAGAAGCAGAAAGAGTTTTCCACTATGAATGAGAAGCAAAGCGCAATACAATCTATAGAATCCTCAACTACAACCCCTATATATAGATCCCAAATAGTCACAAACCTATGAGAGAAAGGTTTTCCAATTTGACAAGGACTATAGGTTTTCCTTTCCCAAATCTATTAGGACAATGAGTTTTCCTAAACCTATAGGGATTATGGATTTCCTAAAAATATAAGGAAATAATTCAAGCCACAAAATAACTAATCTTCCCCTTGGCTTGAATTCTCTTCATCAACAGGAACAACGTCTCTCAACCTTGCGCTCAGCCCTCACGAGGGCTCTACCCATTGCCGCACACATCAACCAAGTCTAGGCAAAGCCTAAACTTGTTAAAAGATTCAATCTCTTCAGCCATAACACTAATCCGTTAATTTGGTTCTATACACTGAATAGCTTCTGGATAGTTTTACCACTCAAACGCATCAACGGTATTTGCAACTACCAAAGCAAATCCCACATGATTTGTATATCCAAGAAGATTCCCATCAACTACGTTTGCAAACCTTTGTGGTCGGTTGATCACTCTCTTCTCTCTGCCTGTTGCAATGTTATATGATTGTTGTTGCGCAGGTTCATCAAAAATATCATCTTGATCAATATTTTGCACCTCCTCCACTTCCTCTACTTTAGAACTACTGGGCTGAGCTAGTCGAGATTCAATTTCTAGCTCTATGCGGTCACTGACACCACGATCTGTTTCTGCTATTGTCTTCTCCTTCTGACTGCCCAGCGAGGTAGATTCATTAAATTTCACATCCTTACTAATAATTAGCCCTAGAAACTTTTGATATGTGCACCACAACCTATAACCTTTCACTCCAGCTGCGTACCCTAGAATTATGCACTTCTCTTCCCCCGGCTCAAGTTTTCCATCACTCACATGATCATAAGCAAACCAAATATCTTTATATTTGAATAATCAACAGGCGAACTGGACCATACCTCAAAAGGAGTTTTGAACTCAATAGCTATGGATGGAGATCTGTTGACTAAATAACAAGATGTATTGATTGTTTCAGCCCAAAATTCCTTGCTAACACATGAGTGTGAAAGCATGCTTCATGCCCTATCACAAGGCATTCTATTCATATGTTCTACAACACCATTGTGTTGTGGCATTCCGACACAAGTACGATGTCTCATTATGCTTTCTCTGCTGTAGAAATTATCGAACTCGGAATTGCAAAATTCCAACCCATTAATTGTCAGTTCAAAGATACTTAACTTTTCTTTACGTCTTCCTCTTAACCATTGTCTTCCATTCAACAAAAGTCGGAAATGCCTCATCTTTTTTCCTAGAAAATACACCCACATCATCCTTGAGTAGTCATCAATCAAAATCATAAAATACCTGGCACCACTCTTGGAGGGAACTCTGTTTGGACCCCACAAGTCTGAATGTATATAATCTAACTTATCTCTTGGCTTGTGCTCGGCCTTCTTGCTGAACTTTACCCTTGTTTGTTTACCAAATACACAATGCTCACAAAAATTCAAAACTTGATTTTTGTACCAATTCAGCATATTCTGCTTACTCAACAAATACAACCCCTTATCACTCATATGACCAAGTCGCAAGTGCCACAACTGAAACTGATTTAGATCACTTTTCCTAGAAGCTACAACAACTTCCCCTTCAACTATACTTGCTTGAAGATCATATAATTTAGAATGCAATTTACCCTTCATGAGTACCATGGAGGAACATTCTCGGAGTGAAACTTATATCCCTGATCATCCAAAGTCGAAAGAGAAATCAAATTTCTCTTTATCCGAGGAACATGCCAGCACTCAATGTTTATGATAATTGCATCGAACATTCTCAATTTGATGTTATCAATCGCCTCTACTGGTAATGGATTATCATCGCCCATGTAGACAGTTTCACTTATTTGCTTGTAAGTTGCAAAAATTCTTTTGTGGACATATGTGAAAAGTAGCACCAAAATCAAGAACCCAGGAATTCTGCCCGTGACTAGAACTCACAGCAGAGGCTTCCCCTAGATAGTCACTATCATCAGAATTAGTGCTAGTATCAAAAATATTTGCCGAATTATCTATTTTTTGCTTCCTTTTTTTCTCCTTCATCTTAGGACAATCTCTCTTGTAGTGACTTTGCTCCACGCACTCATAACAGTTTTGCTTCCTTGCTCTAGACTTTAATCCGTTCGTTGCTTTTTTCCTGTTAAAGTCCTTTTGTTGTGTTCTTCCTCTAATCACAAGACCCTCACCCTCAATTCAGCTGTTTGGAAAGCTCTTTTTTAACTCTTTAGATTTTAGTGCATTACTAACATCTTTCAGTGAAATGTTGTCTTTCCCATATAGCAGCGTATCAAAAAAAGTATCATAAGACGGTGATAAAGAACATAACACAATGAAGGCCTGATCCTCACTCTCAATTTTGATATCCACGTTCTTCAGGTCCATATAAATGAATTAAACTCATCAATGTGAGTTTTAATAAGTGTACCTTCGTTCATACGGAGATTGTGTATCCTCTTTTTCAGGTAGAGGCGATTTCTCAGCGATTTCCTAGAATACAGATCTTCTAGCTTTTTCCATGCTATTGTTGCAGAAGTTTCTTCAGCTCCCGAAGAACGCTATCTGTAACGCTCATGAAGATCGCACTCAAATCGCTCTCCTTCAAGTCTGCCTTCTCTATCTCTTTTATCTTTTTAGGAAAATCCTCATCAATTGTCTTCCATAACTCTTGTATCACGAGGGACGATTTCATTCGAATCTTCCATAGACTGAAACTAGAACCTCCGTTAAATTTCTCTACTTCGTACTTTGTTGAAGATGATGAAGACATCTTAATCTTAGATTATATGTAGAAACCCGAACTTTTCTCTGATACCAATTGTTGTTGAAGATCGTGGGTTAACTAGCACACACAAAGCAAATAGAGAAGAAAAATCAACACAAGGATTTAACGAGGTTCTGCTAAGCCTAATCCACGGGACAGAATCAGAGAGAGTTTTCTACTATTAATGAGAAGAAAAGTACAATTCAATCTATAGAATCCCCAACTACAACCTCTATATATAGATCCCAAATAGTCCCAAACCTATAAGAGAAAGGTTTCCCAATTTGACAAGGACTATAAGTTTTCCTTTCCCAAATCTAATAGGGCAATGGGTTTTCCTAAACTTATAGGGATTATGGATTTCCTAAAAATACAAGAAAATAATTCAAGCCACAAAATAACAATGTCGAAAGAAACTATGGTAGCTTTCCCTATTAATGTTTGTTCGGATGAAACTATGTACTGCACCATATTATTTCTCTCGTATGTAGTTTCTAAAATGCATAATAGTCATTAAAGTCAGCTCTACTATCAAAAACCAAACAGCTAGGAAGAATTGCGTCAACCACGCAAAACAAATTATGTGTTACTGACTAATTTACATATTGACGTATTCTAGAAAGACTCCATTGTTTGTTTTATTTAAAAAATTATTTTTCTATTGTACCATTAAACCTAAAGTCTTAGTGGTTAAAAAGGGTCTTTGTTTTAAGGGTCAGTTCACTTATTGATATGACATTATTTATTTTCAACCATGAACGATGAGAAATTGATCCCATTCAGGAAATGAAGAAGGGATTAAATTAATGAAGCTCTTCTGCAAAATACCTGGCTTACTAAAAACCAGCAATTTATGGCCAAAATGACAGAAGAATCTGTAATACGAGGACAGTTTTCTTGAGAGTTTCAAGGAATTTTGTGGCTGACATCCTCTGAGCGTTCCTATGCAAGAACATATATATATATATATATATAGCCCTATTATCAGCATTTTATAATTTTACAACACCTTATTTTATAGATGACCTGATAGCTTAATATTTATTTTTACCGTGTATAAAAGTTAAACTCTTACAAGAAAGATAAAACTCAAAGTAGTTTGAATTAATGTGAGGATCATTTTCAAGGTAGACACATTTGGATCAACAAATTTTAAACATGACTGACTATAATAACTAGCTATTACTAGTCAAATAACCAACTGAAAGATGCAATATTTTTAGTAGACAAGTTTATTTTGGTTTCTCCAACAAACACATTAATCACCAGGTCTCTCTTTCAAGAAAGTATACAATGTCAAACGAAATGTACAAAAATAATATTATTGATCCCTAGGGTACCTAAGCTCATTAAGTGCACCTTCTTCAAGCAAAGTGCCATGTTGATGACCTTCATTGTTGGAAACAACTAGAGGAGGAAAGGGAAACACCAAATTGTTCATATCTTCCCAGTCCAAGTTTCCTCCCAAAGTAGTTGAAGGTTTATTATTAAGCATATCCTCGTATAACATTTCAAGATCATCTATTTTTTGTGTATCAGTGTACACCATATGCTCAAGCTCAGCTGTAGAATTGCATCCATCATTTAGTGCTAGGACTACTGAGGTATCTGATCCCATTCGCTCCCTTAGCTTTTGTTTCTCAATGTCAGTGTCGACCCAACAGACTGCTTTCCCCTCCACGTTGTACTCATGAGAATTTGTGAAAGGAGAATTCATCGTGTTCATGACACCCATTGGAGCAGAAGACATCAAATTGATAGAATTGTGATATAGTGGATGCATCAAAGAATTATCCATGGGATCATACTGAGGATTTAGTGCTCCGTTCATTGGTTTATCATCATCATCATCATAGAATTTTCCTCCAAGTTTCATCAATAACTTTCTAATAGAAGTGTGATCGTTACTGTAACGTGGTTCATCATTTGAGTATGGTATTTGTTGCAAGATAGGAAACTCAGACCAACTAGGGTTTGTGCTGATATTGTTGTTAGAATCCATGGAGCTATTCATCTGATCTCTCCCTTTTCTTGATCCTTGTTTTTGGCTTTTACCTCTAAGATTTTTGCGCTGTTTTCCAAATAACTTCTTCTTCAGCTTGGTATTCCAGTAGTTCTTTATGTCATTATCAGTTCTTCCAGGAAGTTGTGCTGCAATAATAGACCACCTGATATTCGTCATATAACATTAGCCAAGGTAAGAGAACTAATTAACAAAAGCGATTTCAAGATCTAAAGTTAGCAAGTTCAAAATAAGTGTCATCATATTATATGCATATAGTTTTATTTCCCCATCCCATTTTATTTAAAAGGGTTCAGAATTTAAGGGTCAAAACACATATGCTTTATATGACTTCTTGCATATATAGACTCTTCAAGATTTCCGAAATAACATTTACATATCAAAAAACTACGTGCATGAAATGTAATATATGAGAAAATTTAACATATAGTCAAAGAATTTGTCTCCGTACAAATATTAGTAATAATGTCACTAAAATTGAACAGTAATTCTTTTTGCAGCCCTAGATCCGTGTCAAACTAAACCTTAATTCAAGGGTGTAGTTATTAATTAGTTATAGATTAAACATATATAAACATGAAAGAAAGATTTGACATGATTCGAAGAAAATGGGATTAATTTAATAACCTGCTTCCAATACTAATATAGAGGCTCAAAATAATGTTATCTTCTTCTTGAGAGAATCCACCATGCTTGAGATTTGGTCGCAGATAGTTTAACCATCTAAGTCGACAGCTCTTTCCACATCTTTTCAGACCTAATAATGTTTTAGAAAACACAAAAATCCTATAAATCATCCAATTAATAGGTATGATATATGTTGAGTTTCATCAAGAAAGTAAGATAAGGAAATCAAGAATTTGAAGAAGAATTTGGGATTTTAGTACCAATTTTTGGAGGCAAAGCAATCCAGTTGCCACCAGTGCCATGTTGGTCAATATATGACTTCAACTTGGCATCTTCTTCAGGGGACCATGGCCCTTTCTTCACACTGTTTTTGTCACAGCAAGGAGCTCTTCCCATGATCTGATATCTTGTTAATTTGCTTTCACTAATTAACCCGTTGGTTTTTAAGCCCTTTCTTTCTTTGTGTGTGTGTCCGTGTACAGAGAGAGAGAGAGAGAGAAATTACAGTAATAAGTAATGTAGAGGATAAATATGTCGTGAAAAGCTAGCAGCTAGAATTTTTTTGGGGGAGGTGGTATGGCCAGAAGAACGCTGGAGACTGCGTTTTTTTCTTTTTGTCTTTCTCAGTGAAGAATCATTAAACATAAAAATACGGCTCTTATGATGAATAGGATTAATTTTTAATTGCGTCCATTTGAAAATCATGGACACAAGCTGTTACAAGTCTTCCCAAAGTATTTAAAAAAAACAATGGAGAGCTATTGCAAATAAAGTGTATGTAACCTTTCGTAACATTTCAGAGTAATATCTACGAGTAGAGTCCGTTTCTCTCTCAGCATATGTTAACATAACCTGCGCCGTCTATGGCGAAGAGAGCTCCGAATCCCTCTCAGAAGGCACTCATGGCTTAGGAATCAGCCGCTCTTTTAGGGAATCAAGGAAGAAGGATGATCAATCGAATATGATTGTAAATTCACAATTGAAGATATGAGCGATGGAAATTAGGGGAACTACGCAGAGGACAGCAGAACTCAATTCCGATGAGCATCCAGCCATAGATGCGAGCGAAAGTAAAATTAAGTCACTAAGGAAGACAAAGGATAAAGTAATTTCGATGATTCAGCAGGATTGCATGGGATCTGTACAAAGTGTGAAGAGTACTAGGAAACTCTCGTGGGCAGATGAAGTAGAGGAGACGCTACATGCAAAGGCTCAGGGATCCATTTGGGATAACTTTGACATCAACAAGATAACTAATGTTGGATTCAAGCTTGATTATATTGCACCTCAAATGCATGAGGAAATACCTGTGTGTAAAATTGAGACAAAAGACATTACTACTGAGCTAGATTACTGGAAGAATGTTGTAGTATGCTATGTTTTGGGGGCACATCCTCCATTGTCTGTTCTGAATGGCTATGTCCAGAGGATGTGGGGTAAATATGGGATTAACAAGGTGTCAATGTTAAAAAATAGTATTTTTCTTGTTAGGTTTGATAATAGGGAGGGGAAAATGAGGTGATACAGGGGGGAATCTACTATTTTGACAACAAGCCGTTTATAGTCAAAGGGTGGAATCCAGACATGGAGTTTACCGGAGAGGAATTATACATATTGCCAATCCGTGTTAAGCTTTCAGGGTTAGATTTCAAATCCCGGAGTCATAAGGGGCTTATTAAAATTTGTAGTCTAATTGGCAGGCCTCTAATGGTGGATAAGCATACAGAACAGAAAAGAGGTTTGAGTTTTGCTAGATTACTCATAGAAGTAAAAATAGATGCAAAGCTACCTGATAAAGTAGTTTTAAGAATCAGAAAGGGGTATTAATGGAGAAGAAAGTACAATATGATTGGAAGTCCATACTGTGCAAATGTTGTAAGAAGTATGTACATGATGAACAGTCTTGCAGGGAAAAAAAATGACTCAACAAATTATTCCTAAGAAGCAAAATGAAGATGAAAAAAAGATAAGGAACAACCTAAAGTTCCTAATGCAAACACAAGTAATGGTACTGTGGAAAGAGTTATTAAGGTGACTGAAGGTGTACAAATTGGTAGGCCAAACAATGAAGGATGGATGACTCCTATGAATAGTATCAGAACTGCAAAGTCCAAGTAAACAGAGAACATGGTGATTAATTTGAATACCTTCCAACCACTAGAAAAAGTAGGGACAAGTAACCAAGTGTGGCAATCTGTTCCAGGGAAAAAGAGTTCGGTGAAGAAAGAGGGTGGTATGATCAACCCTTCCTTAAGCAATGGATAATATCATGTGTTGGAATGTTAGGGGTATGAATGCCCCTAACAAACAAAAGGAGATAAAGCTCTTTTGTAATAGAGAAAATATTGGAATGATAGGACTTTTGGAGATACAAATCAGAGACAACAAGATAGATCAGCTGGCAAGTAATATATTTGGAGGGTGGGATTTTATAACTAATTTAGACCTCCACTATAACGGGAGAGTATGGTTGATGTGGATACCTGACTGGTTCCAAGTGAGCCTTGTTAGTAAAACTGATCAGGCAATTACATGCCAAGAGAAACATGTTAGTTTGCAAGTAACATTTCTCCTGACTTTTGTGTATGCATTCAACACAATGGATGAGAGAAGAAGCTTGTGGACCTATTTAGAAGGTATTAACCAGGGTGTCAGCATGCCTTGGTTGGTTATGGGAGACTTTAATTCAGTGCTGAAAGTTGAAGACGGAGTTGGAGGTAATCCTATAAGTATGGGGGAGATAATGGACTTCTATTGCTGTATGGTGGCTTGTGGGCTTCTTAAACTACCATGTACTGGTAATAGATACACTTGGAGTGATAGGTATGGGGATAACAAAATATTATCTAAGATATATTGGGTGTTTATAAATGATGAATGGCTTAACTCTATGCCTGATTTAAGAGCCAACACCTTCCTGAAGGAATTAGTGACCACTGCCCAGTGAAGTTGTCAACTACAACTGCAACAAGAAGAACTAAAGCATCCTTTAAGTATTGTAATGTCTGGTCTACTCATCCAGAATTCCTTCATATAGTGAGGTAAGGTTGGGAACAACAGGTTGATAGTTGTAGTATGTTCAGGGTTGTAAGGAAGCTAATAATGCTAAAGCAGAAGCTGAAACACCTGAACATGCAGCACTTTAGAATCATTACAGATATCGCAGAGGAAGACAGAGTAGAATTTATTCAAGCTCAGAAAGCACTGCACCTTAATCCTCTTGATGTACAACTATAACAGGTGGAGAAGGATAAATTTCTAAAGTTCAGGCAGTCATCTTATTTGGCTGAGATGTATCTGCAACAAAGAAGTATGGCAAATTGGATCAAATTCGGAGATGGTAACACTAGATATTTCTTAACAGTAATAAAGCAGAGGAAACTGCAACAAGGTATTGTGCAGTTATCAGACAACCAAGGTAGAATGCAGGCTGATCAATAAACCATTGCATCCATATTTGTGGACTACTGTCAGGAGTTATTGGGGCAGAAAGAGCAACAGAGATTAAGAGCATTACACAGTTTCATAAATAATGGACATGTACTAAACACAGATCAATAATTAAGTCTTCAAACCATATACAAGTAAGGAGGTTAAGGATGCTATGTTTAGTATAAATGTGAATAAAAGTCCTGGTCCTGATGGTTATGGAAGTGGATTCTTCAAGGATACTTGGTCCATTGTGGGGTGTGAAGTTACATATGCCATTATTGAATTCTTGGGGAATGATAGATTGCTGAAACCGATTAACTCTACTATTATATCTCTAATCCCTAAAGTAGAGGATTCTTAGTTTGCTAATCAATACATACCTATTTCATGTTGTAATGTAATATATAAATGTATATCTAAAGTCATTTGTGAGAGGCTAAGGAAGGTCATTGGAGTTTTGGTTGCTGAAAACCAAGCATCATTTGTGGATGGAAGGTCCTTAATTCACAATGTCTTGATTTTCCATGATCTACTAAGGCATTATAATAGAAAAACTACACCTAGATGCTTGATGAAGATTGACCTCGAGAAGGCTTATGATATAGTTAGCCGGGATTTCCTGGAAGAGGTTCTGAAAGGGTATGGGTTTCCTCAACACTTTGTCCACCTAGTAATGAGCTGTGTCACTTCTACTAGCTTCACTATTAGAGTTAATGGAGAGGGGCATGGCTAATTTACAGGTAAGAGAGGCCTTAGACAAGGTGATCCTATGTCTCCCCTATTGTTTGTGCTTGTCATGGAGTATTTTGACTAGAGTCCTTAGGAGGATGAGTGATTTGCCAGACTTTCAATTCCATCCAATGTGCAAAAGGACCAAGCTCACACATTTAATTTTTGTTGATGATTTGATGCTGTTCTGGAAAGGCAATCTAACCTCCATCCATAGAATTATAAAGGCCATTACTCATTTCAGTGAAACATCTGGACTGGAAGAAAATTTGGACAAGTCAAATATTTTCTTGGCATTCATTGATGAAGATAATTAGCAGAGGATTCTAAGCAACACAAATTTATCAATAGGTTCTTTACCTATTAGATACTTAGGCTCACCTTTAGCTTCAAAGAAGTGGAGTAGAGTGGAATGTCACAAGCTTGTAGAGAAGACCACAGAAAGAATGAGAAGTGGCTTTTCTCAACAGCTTTCTTATGCTGGCAGATTACAGATAATTACTGCTGTTCTTTTCTCTATATACAACTTTTGGGAGGCTGTGTTCATTCAACCACAAAGTGTGATAAAAGAAATTGATAGAAAGTGTAGGAAATTTCTCTGGAGGAGCTCTGAAGGGCGAAGGGAAGTATCTTGATAGCTTGGGATAAAGTGTGTAAGACTAAGAAGTTTGGAGGATTGAACATTAAAGGATGTAAACTATGGAATATTGCATCAATTGGTAAGCTGATATGGAAAATAGTCACTAAGAAGGATGTGTTGTGGGTTAAATGGATACATGGGGTTTATATAAAGAACTGTAGAGACATCTGGGAACATAAACCACCTCAAGAGTGTAGCTGGTACTGGAAGAAGTTGAATTCATTGAAAAGAATGATGGCACAATGGTATAACAGAGACACATATAAGCTAACTCCAAATGGCACCTATTCAGTAACATGTAGTTATAATGCAATGCTTGGGGATATGACAAGGATGAGAGAAGATGACTTGGTTTGGAGTGCTGTAATGTTGCCTAGACAAAAAATAATCTTATAGCTTGCTTATTAGGATAAATTGCTAACAAAGAAAAGGTTAGTGAGACTAAATATACTCACTGATGGGAACATGAATTGCTGCTTATGTGAGCTTGGAGTTCCTGAAACCCAGTTGCACCTTTTTGCTGAATGTGAATGGGTCATTAAAGTAAGAGAAAAACTAGCTACATGGACTGGTCTCTCTCTCCTACAGAAGCCTGCTAGAAGCACCCTACAATAGATCAGAAACAGACAATGGAGGCAATTCAGGAAAGAAGTTGGTGCTGCTATTTACGGAGCGATGATTTACTATACATGGCAAAATAAGAATTGGAGGATATTTAGGAAATTAAATGTAAATATTGTGTTTATAATTTTACAAATTCAAAAAGAACTTAGGGAGAGAATTAGCAATTGTACATGTTCTAGTAGAGCTAGGAACTGTCAAGTTTTGATTACTAGGCTCTGTAATTAGATTACATAAATGACAGATTTGTCTTTCTGAGATCTTAATATTCTGAGCACCCTTCCTAGAAGATGACTTGAAAATTTTTAGTTGTTATGGTAATATTCACAGTTTATTACCAAAAAAAAATATTTCAGAGTAACATATTGATTGTCTAAATGAAAGATCGTCTCCATTTTATTTGGATATAATATTTAATTTATAAACCTTTCTCGCTCATCAAATTAATTAGGCTATGAATGGCGTGAATTTTAATCTTATCCACATGGAATCAAAAAACATTCATGCGCAATGTAATGTAATTTGGGGGAAGAATCTTAGTAGATCACTTGGTTGGTTACATGAACTTTTACTTTGTTGGTGAAGGTTGGATTCCTCACCTTGTAATCCTCTCCTCCATTTCCCTTCCCCTTCCCCTTCCCCTTCCCCAATCAAAAATATTACGACAATATAATTTTTTGATGTTTTGTTGGTGATCATGAATTTATTTTTTGAAATTTTATATATTACAAACATTAATAATAATATATTAGCAAATCTGATATTGCTTTGACGAAATTTTCAAGTATTAGATATGTGATAGTAAGGTCTAAATGTTAATTGGAGCAAATGGTATGAAGTTGATAACTAAGATAGCTGCAAAGGAAACGAGGGAGGTTAGTTTTTCCAAAGCATTTTATGGTAAACAAACACCAGAAATTATGACATTTTCATGAAAAAGTATTCTTAGAAAAGTTACATACATATGCGTAATGGATAAATTTTCTATCTTACTACTACTAAATAAGAGGGAATGTGAGAAGCTTCCGGTCAAAGTGATTTGACAAAAAAATCAACTCATTTCAATATATTCCCTAAAATACTCTTCCAGGTTAATATGCTTGCCTGACATTCACAAGGCTATCATTGCCTTTTCAGTCATTCGCTGCAATTTTATAGTACGAAATATGCGCCCATCAAACTTTCCATTCCACAAGTATTGTGTTGTTCTCGAGAGTCGGGTTGTTCGTCGGTTGGTACGGTACGATATTTAGACATTTCAGTTCGATATTTTTGGTTTCTTAAAATGTTATATTAATATCGTACTTAATTAAATTCGGTATGGTTCGATTTTTCTCCTTTCGATTCGGTAACTTCGGTTTATTCGGTTTGAATACTAACTAGTGTATGGAGTCATAGACTGTAACATTCTTAATTAAAGTACTCAAAAGTGTATAAAACTAAAAACGTTTATTGACAAAAGTTTTGTCCAAAACCAACAAATATCAACCCAGAGTAAGAGTGGCAAGTGGGCCGGTCTCGGGCCTAAACGGGCCAAGTGGGCCAGTCCAAATGGTCCCGGACCAGTCCCAAATTAAACGGGCCAAACGGCCCCGGGCTAAACGGTCTTTTTGTAGGACCGGCCCGATACCGAGACCGGGACCGGGACCGTTTGGTCCC
>AWOL01S0055695.1:0-10227 GCA_000715115.1 Nicotiana otophora | reverse complement strand
CCAAGTGGAAAACGAACACCGGGGAACATACATAGATCCTTGAAGGCAATACTCTTCTGATCTGCCGACCCTTGCATGTTTTTCAACTTTGTTCTAAGTTTTTTACTCTTTGGGTCATTTCTTATGCCATCGTTCGGGTAGACTTCTCAATCTTTGAAGGAAGATCAAATAGGTACGAGTGGTACTGAGGAGAATGGTATTGTTCTTGCTGGGTAGAAAATTGTGACTCATGACTTTTCTTTTGTACCACTGTTGGCTGTGGGATAGTGAAAACGGGCATAACAACAGTGATTATCTGATTGGTTGTCAATGGCACACTTTGGGAACGCGCAACAAAAGTTCTAGTTGTAGTCGTACAGTTGGGATAAAGACTCAACCCAGGTGGATAAGATTGATCATGCAATGAGACCGGAATAGCAGTAGTCGAAATGGGTGTGAATTTTGGAAAAACATGAGAAAGGGGTGGTCCCTGACCATTGGTTAATGCTTGACACATTTCAGTCATTTGTTGTTTCGGTATTCTATTTTCCTCAACCACAGTAGACTCTTGTTGGACCCTCTGACCCCGAGTCTCTTGACCACTCGTAACAGCTTCAATGACAGTTGTCAATGACATTTTCCTTTGGATTTTGTGTTGCCAGCTTGCCACAAATCGACCATCTCAAACTTTCTTCTATGATTCAAAATAAAAGATACATTAGAATGGAATCAGTCGGTCCTTATTATCATCATCATTTTTTTTTCATTGTTTTTTTGGTCGATCGGACCTGATATGGGTTGCCTACGTATGATGTGGGAACATGAATCAGATCGTGCGTAGTTCGAAAAGATCAGGAATAAAGGAAATAAACTAACTCTTTTTTTTCTCAATTCTGAAAGAAGGACTTATAAATAAGAAAGAAAATATTTTGAAATTTCGATTTTGTTTTTGTTTTTCGATTTTTGAAAAGAAAGACTTCTAAAAAAGAAAGAAAATATTTTTTGTATTTTTGATTTTTTGTTTTTGAATTTTGGGAAAAAGACTTCTAAAAAAAGGTAGAAAATACTTTTTTGGATTTTGATTTCATTTGTTTTCTTTTTCTAATGAAAGACTCCTACAGATAAAATATTTTTTGTTTAAAACTTTTCTTATTTTTTATTTGTTTGGGATTTTCTAAAAAAAAAAGACTCCTAAAGAAGGAATTAAAGGAAAATATTTTTGGATTTTAAAAAACAATGGGGCCGGAACCGATTAGGTTTGCCTACGTATCTCACATCCGGTGAGAATCAGACCCGCGTAGTTCTGCAAGTTTTAGCAGAACAAGGGAAACATGACTTTTTGAAAACATTGACTTATTTTCTTTCTTTTTTTAAAACTTTCGGCAGAGCTTCAGAAATATTCAAATACCTTCCTCACTCTGGATTTTTTCTTTTTATTTTCTTTTTCCTCTTTTTTTTGATTTTCTTTCCCTATTATAGCAGTCAGTCAACATACAAGCTGAAACAAACAAATGCACAAGTAGCACGTATGATGCATGAGGATTGTCTTTTTAATTTGGGTACACCTGTCCTAGACGGACCCAACCCCTGTGTTGACATAGAAGACCGAGTAAGGAATTCTGTTAACCCAGGAGAAGGTGTGAGGCACTCCCGAGTTCCGTGGTTTTAGCACGGTCGCTCATCTATTAATAATTGGCCTAATTATCTGATTTAATACATATTTGAAACTTACGGTGCATTGTTTATCTTCTAACCGCTTTTAATTATTTATGAAATTATTTTTGGAACAAGTCACGATATCGTACACTTGTCGTTTTAGCACACGTCGCAAACCGCGCCACATGAAATGCACCCGTGATTTACGACATGCTTATTTTTATTATTGTTTGAAGTTGTGGTCGAGCCACGTGGAACGCACACTCGAATTGGGGTTACGTAGTATAACTATGCCACAGGAACCGTACCCATAGTCACGATAATTTATTAATCGCACCTAAAGCAAACTACGATGTTTATAAGAATTAATTTATTGACTATGATTTGAGATTGTTGTGAGGACATTTAAGTATGAGCATCATTTATGGATGAGGTATGGAATTCGATTAAAACAAAAACGAGTATGGATCTTAAACGTGAAGTCTTTATGCATAAGAATTTGCTCATTACTATAATCTGTTAACTTACGCTAACCTATAGGAAAAGCCTTTTAGTTTTAACACAACTACTAAATTAATCCATGAGTCCAAAAGATAGTCAAGCTTGCAGTAAAACCATTTAAAATAAGCTAGTAGGATACTACCAAAAGTAGTTAAATCACACTCTAAAAGGAAATACAATTTGACATTTAATCAATGAGGGGGAGGGGTTAGATGATCAAACATAGGTGTGTAAAATTATGGGCATTTAATGTTCTAACAGGCAATAAAAAAATAACCAAAGACTAACCAAGTGAAGTACTCGATCTTTGACAGACGAAGCATTTTAAAATGACGAGGAGTAGAGACAGCTTCATAATTATTTACATATTGATTGATTACAACCATAAACAAACTACAACAAGCAATAAATCTATGTTTCCGCTTATGCAAACTTTAAAACAGAATACGACACTAGGGATACAATATACCAAAAGCAGAGATAAAGCAACAAAGCTTTAGAGCTGAACGAAACTAATTCCATTAACTTCATAATCCACATGCATCTTCCATCAGAGATACGTTTCCTATCCAATTAGCAGTCCAAAGTTCAAAAGAAGTATCTGGACTGGAACAAAAGCAACGGGAAAATTAGACACTGGTTTTGGCGAAGTCCAGCTAGAATTCAGGTTCAATCAACAGTTGCAACACAGCAGCACAACAGCAGAAATTGAAGCCAATTTGAATTTAATAACCCAGAGAAATAAAACCAAGACAACAATGAACCAAAGCAAAATGAGAAGACCCCTTTTTTTTAGCTTTTCAAACTGGATATTACAGAACAAAAGAAGAAGAACAAAAAAGGAAAAATTTCTGAAAAAGTAGTCAATTCTGCTCAGTTCATCCCTATCCCAAAAATGCAGAACCTCTCTATATAATTTAAGGGGTGTCTGCTGGAGTCTTTGGAGTTGGAGAAAGGTGGAAACTGCTGGTTTTGTTCTTGTTAGAGAATAAGGCTGCTAGGGTTTGCCTTCAAAATGAGGGGAATCCCTTTTCTTCTCTTCTCTTTTCTGCCCTTTAGGGTTTGGGAAAATGGGCGTTTTAAAGAGAGGGGGGAGGTCATGGAAATTGGGCTTCTAAAGGGATGTGCTTGACTAAACCAATTTATGTGGCTAAACTATTATATATATTTTACTCACTAATTTACTAATGACCTAATTAATTAACTAGTATAAGAATACATTTTTTTGGTTTTTAGATATTTAAATAATGCATGTAACAATGTAATTAAATCCTAAAAATGCAATTTAAAAACTAAAATGCTATGAAATTAGGATTTGAATATTTTAATGATTTTTATGATTTACGATATTCCTAACATGCATAAACAATGCGAATAAATGTAAAACAAATAAAAAAAAATTTTAAAGTTCATAAAACAATTGAAATTATTTTTGGATTATATTTTAAGAGTAATTTCATATGTGGGGCAAAAATCAGGTGCTCACACTCGCGTTTCGCGCGGTTATGAATGACGTCATTCAATCTCACTCATTTCACTACATTGTCATACAATCTCACCAAAATGTAGAGACTCCTCTCAGACATTGGACATCACAAAATTATTTCAATATAAATACTTTAGAAGCATGATCGCTCATGAAAAACAGAATAATAAATAAGAAGTTTTTTACTACCTGAGCATTTAATAAGTGAACCTATTAGATAATTATACACCAATTGTAGTTTTTGTAAATTTTTCTGATTCATTACAGTAAATACAAAAATATATGAATTTGACAAACATCAGTTTTGTATTAATTATAGTACAACCTTATGGGAAAAATTAATAATCTGCATTTTTGGATGGCTTAAGCCCAACTGAACCAGCACGCTTAAGATTGTCGGCAGGATTGAGAGCTCATTCCATGATGAATCATAAATGGTATACCTAGTTATCCTGAAGCACAAACATTTTGAAATAATTAAAATGAAGTAATTATTTGTAAAATTGTATAAAGTGCACGTCACAGTTTGAAAAAAGAAAGAAATACCTTGCATGTCTTAGCAACCATATGACATATATTTTGAAATATCTCTTTGTAAATAATATTTTTAATGAATGTAGGATCTTCTACGTCCTCGTCGGCACATTATGGTTAATCCTTCTCTTGTTGTTATTCGGGAGACAACTACATATAATTGACCATGGGTGCATACTTGTTTCTTCTCTTGTTGGTACTCGGGAGACAACCACATATAATTGACCATGGGCGAATACTTGTTTCGGAAGATACAATCCGACACAGAAGCAGATCCAGTATTTAAACTCTATGGGTTCAGCTTTTAAGATTTTTAGCAGTGAACTCATCATATTTTTAACACTATCGGTTCAAATCTACTATTTATTACAATTTTAGTAGATTTTGCACATAAATTTATGCTCCGCATCGAAGAAAGTTATGGATTCAGTTGTGAACCCGTCATGTATATACTACATACACCCCTGATCCGACATGGTTAAGAGATTGTCCTTGACTTTTATTGATTGTCATGGCGAAACATGGCACCAAAGGGAGCTGCCTTCTCTTAAGCTTGAATGGCCACTTTGAATCGTTAGGAGACATAATGATTCTTGAAATTATCACTCTCGAACTGATGTTCTTTCTAGACATAATGTTTGTATTAAAACAGAGTTAAGATTAGTTAGTCGGTTATATTAGCTAATTAATGTTAGTGTAGTTAGTTAAGGCTGTTAGTGAGTTGGTTAGTGAGCAGCACATAATGTGCACGTGACTCCACCAAGATATTTGTATAAAGTCTGCAGACTTGTATTTTTGTAATGCAAGAGAGAAAACAGATCTTCTTCTTCATTATTCCCTCTCTAGATTCCAGAATATTCTTTCGCCATAGATGAGCCCTAGCTTCTCATCTTTGTAAATTGACTAAGATTCACAGAATTAATCCTCAATTTAACATGGTATCAGAGCGGCGATCATGAGGCGTGAACTCCGGCGTAAAGCCCCGACTGAATTAGAACGATTTCGAGCTGGAAGAGGCGGACATGGCGAAAAATGAAGTAAGTTCACTTGATCACAATCATCCATTATACCTTCAAGATAGAGACACTCCAGGGCTGGTTTTAATTCCAATCAAGCTCACATGGCCAGAAAATTATGCCCTATGGAGCAGAGCAATGAAATTGGCCTTGCGAGGAAAGAGCAAACTAGGTTTTGTGGATGGATCGTGTGTAAAACTAGGTACAAAGGGGAATTGGTTGAACAATGGAAAAAATGCAACGCAATAGTGTTATCATGGATAGGAAGCACAGTTTTAAATGAATTAATGCCAAGTATTTTCTATGCATCAGATACGAGGAAAGTATGGAATGATTTTCAGGAGAGATTTGATCGCTCAAATCTGACGAGAATTTATCATCTCTGGACTGAGATAGCAACAATGAGGCAAGGAACAGACTCAGTAACAAGTTACTACATGAAAATGAAGGATATGTGGGATGAATTGGATGTGTTGGCTCCTTTATCGTGCTGTGATTGTGAGGAAGCGAGGCCATCTATTGAACTCTTGAAGTCACAACGTTTGCTGCAATTTCTTATGGAATTGAATGAAAGTTACAGCAACGTAAGAAGCAATATACTTGCTAGGAGACCAGTGGTGATAGTAAATGAAGCTTATGCTATTGTCACACAGGAAGAGAGCCAGAGATCGCTTGGTGTTGTGGATACTCACAAAGATCCATTAACTATGCTAGCAGGAAAAATTCAAGGGTTCAGACCAAGAGAACCAGGGATAATATGTGAATATTGTGGCTATAAAGGCCACTTGAAGGAAAATTGCTATAAGACTATAGGGTACCCCCTAGACTTTAAAAGTAAGAAGAAGGGTGGTCAATCTAGTGGAGCTCTTGGGCAGTCTAGCAGCAGAACACAGACTGGAGGAGGCTATAAGCCAAATATCAATAGTGCAGCAGTAGAGGATCAGGTGCAGGGACATGTTTTTACTGAGGAAGAGTATTCACAACTCATGAGCTTGCTTAACAAACCCCCACCATGTGATTGCATCTCGAACATAGTGGCAGGTACTGTTACATTGCTTTCTGAGACTTATAATTATGAATGGATAATAGACTCAGGGGCATCATACCACATTACACCTTGCAAGGAATTGCTAGAAGATATAAGAAGCTTAGAAAAGAGTTACAGCATTAGAGTACAAGTACCAACTGGAAATAAGTCATCTATATCTAGTGCAGGAAGTACAGTGGTACTAGGAAGTCATAAAATCACCAATGTGTTGCACGTGCTAGGCTTTAAATTTAATTTGCTTTCAGTGTCAAAGCTAACTAAGGAATTGTTGTGTAAGGTCACTTTCTTTGATAACTTTTGTGTGTTTCAGGGACTTTACAATGGCAAGGTAATGGGGATTGGTAGAGAAAATAATGGACTTTACATATTACAAAGAGAAGTAAAGCCTACAGTAGGAGCAGCTGTAATAAAAGATGCAGATGAAGCTGAGTTGTGGCACTTAAGGCTAGGACATCCTTCAGCTATAGCAATGCAACACATACCAAGACTGAAGAACAAGCTAAATAATACAATGCAAGAGCAATGCACAGTATGCCCAATGGCAAAGCAAGTGAGATTAAAATTTCATATTAGTAAGAGTAGCACTAGTGGTATTTTCCAGTTGATACACGTAGACGTGTGGGGACCTTACAGAAGGCCTACTTTTGATAGAAAGCAATTCTTTGTTACTGTGGTGGATGACTATAGTAGATATACTTGGGTCTGTTTACTTCAATCTAAATGTAAAGTGTCAGTTGTACTTAAGGATTTCTTGACTATGATAAAAAATTAGTTTGGTGTATGTATGAAAATATTAAGGTCGGATAATGTCACAGAATTCTTTAATTCTCAATGTAATGAACTCTTCACTTCTCTTGTAATCATTCACCAAAGCAGTTGTGCTTATACACCACAGCAAAATGGGACAGTAGAAAGAAAACATAGACATATTTTAGAAGTGGCAAGAGCATTAAAAATTCAAGGTGCTATTCCAGTCAGATTCTGGGGTGAATGCATTAATATAACAGTCTATCTAATAAATAAGTTGCCTACACCAGTACTAGAAGGCAAAACACCATATGAGGCACTATATGGGAAGGAACCAGTGATGGATCATTTGAGAGTGTTTGGTTGTCTATGCTATGCAAGCAGCTTACCTAAATCTCATAAACTAGCTCCTAGAACAAGGAAGGCGGTATTGATGGGCTATTCTGAAACTCAAAAGGGGTACAAGCTGTTTGATTTGGACACTAAAACCTTTTTTATCAGTAGGGATGTCAGTTTTAGGTAAAGAATTTTCCCTTTCAGAGCCATGCCAATTGAAAATGAAGATGATGTATTATTCATGCCAATAACCAATTTAGGAGGGACACATACACACAATGAAGAGAGTTCTCATACTTCACCTACACCACAGCAGTCAGCAGATCCAATACACCAAGATGGAAGTGGTTCTATAGAAACTACACACACACATGACATTGCAGATCACCAGACAGATACACAGGACATTGCACCGGATTCTTTATTAGAGACAATGGATGAATGTCAGCCAACGGTGTTTAATGAAGAGATGCCTACTGAGGAACTAGTAGAAAGACAACATCCAGCTGAACAAATGGCAGAGATTGACAGAGGCAAACGAGTTACTAAACCACCCATTTGGTTAAAAGATTATGTCACTACCAAAAGAGGGTCTGCTAAGTGCTCATACTCCATTGCAAATTATGTGGGATATTATCACTTATCTGCTGACTATCAGAAATATTTGAGATTGTTTTCAAGCCCAACAGAGCCAAGAAACTTCAAGGAGGCATCTCAAAATTAGAGATGGATTGAAGCAATGCAACAAGAGGTTGATGCTTTAGAGCAAAACCATACTTGGGAGCTTGTTGACTTACTTGAAGGAAAGCAGACTGTAGGCTCAAAATGGGTATATAAGGTCAAGTATAAGCCAAATGGAGAAGTGGACAAATACAAAGTCAGGCTTGTTGCAAAAGGTTATACTCAACAGGAAGGATTAGACTACTATGAAACCTTCTCACTTGTTGCTAAGATGGTGACAGTAAAAACAGTGATCAGTGTTGCAGCTTCGAAATATTGGCCTCTATTCCAGATGGATGTCAATAATGCATTTCTACTAGGGGATTTGCAAGAGGATATTTATATGGACCTGCCTCAAAGTTTTCAAAGGCAGGGGGAGTATAAAGTCTGCAAACTACTCAAATCATTGTACGGATTGAAGCGGCTTCAAGGCAATGGAATATAAAACTCACAGATGCTCTCCAAGAAGCAGGTTATCTTCAAAGTCCTTATGATCATTCTTTATTCACCAGAAAAGAAAATGATGAAATCGTCATTATCTTGGTATATGTGGATGATCTTCTAATCACTGGTAATAGTGGAAGATTAATTGAGCAAGCCAAATTTACACTGCATAGAAATTTCAAAACAAAGGACCTAGGTGAGCTAAGGTATTTCCTGGGAATTGAGGTGTTGAGATCTAAGGATGGTATACTTCTCAATCAAAGGAAGTACACACTTGAAATGATCTCAGATGTTGGTTTAAGTGGTGTTAAACTAGTTAACACATCGCTAGAGGTGAACACAAAGCTCACTACTGTAGACTATGATGAACATGTTTGAGGTGTCAATGATCCTTTGCTTACAGACATTACTTCCTATCAAAAACTAGTTGGGAAGCTGCTATATCTTACTATCACCAGGCCGAATATTAACTTTTTTGTGCAAGTTCTTAGCCAATTTATGCAGAAATCTAAGACCTCGCACTGGGAGGCAGCCCTCAGATTGGTAAGGTATCTCAAAGGCTCACCAGCGCAAGGGATTCTGCTAAGAAACAACCCATGTACAGAATTGACTGCATTTTGTGATAGTGATTGGGCATCATGTCCAAACACTAGGAGATCTGTCACTGGATATGTTGTGAATCTGGGAGATTCACTTGTTTCTTGGAAATCAAAAAAATAACATACTGTGAGTAGAAGTTTAGCAGAAGCTGAGTATAGAAGCATGGCAAGAGCAGTTTCTGAGGTGAGTTGGTTGATAGGTTTGCTGAAGGAATTAGGGGTAATTGTCTCTCAACCTGTGAAGCTGATGTGCGATAGTAAAGCAGCCATACAAATTGCGTCCAATCCCATCTATCATGAGCTGATAAAGCACATTGAAATTGATTGTCACTTTGTAAGAGGCACCATTAAAGGTGGACTGATATTGCCAGAACATGTTAACACAAAAGACCAGCTTGCTGATTTACTGACCAAAGCTCCGGGAACTACACAGCACCAGTCGCTTCTATCCAAGCTTGGAGTGTTCGATGTCTTTTACCCTCCAGCTTGAGGGGGAGTATTAAAACAGAGTGAAGATTAGTTAGTCGGTTATATTAGCTAATTACTGTTAGTGTAGTTAGTTAAGGCTGTTAGTGAGTTGGTTAGTGAGCAGCACATGATGTGCACGTGACTCCACCAAGGTATTTGTATAAAGTCTGCAGACTTGTATCTTTATAATGCAAGAGAGAGAAAACAGATCTTCTTCTTCATTATTCCCTCTCTAGATTCCAGAATATTCTTTCGCCATAGATGAGCCCTAGCTTCTCATCTCTGTAAATTGACTAAGATTCACAGAATTAATCCTCAATTTAACAGATTGCGCTGACAGACCAATTTCCAAGATGCGTGACAATTAATCTTGTTCCATTGCTTAGGCCTTCGGTTTGGTTTAGATTTCTAAGAAGAATAACTGGGGTGCCTACTTTTAAGTGTATCTCATGATTAGGGATGCGAGAGAATGTTAAGATATTTAGAAATTCCATAACACTAAATTATACATAAACAATATTTATAGATATAGATTTTGTGTATAGATATCAAAATTCTTCCGGTTGATGAACGGAAAATAATTGCAGGTTCCATACTATTTTACGTATGAATTTCAGCATACCCTAAAAGTATATGTGACCTAAAGGCATAAGAATGCATAAAAATAAAAATTATGGATTTTGAAAAGGACAA
>AWOL01S0055693.1:13029-36337 GCA_000715115.1 Nicotiana otophora | reverse complement strand
CCAGAGAATTTCTCTAGGAACCTTGTCGTACGCTTTCTCTAGGTCAATAAACACCATGTGCAGTATTGTTTTTAAAAACACTTTTGAGAAAAATACTTTTCAAAGTAAGCTGATTTCAGAAGCAAGGCCAATCAGGCTATAACTTCGACAGAAGTGAATAACAATTATGGCAACAAATTACCAATTCCTGATCGAATTAGAATGTCTTTTCTCAATAGTGTTGGTCGAAAAGAAGACATCATGAACTTCATACTTTTTTTAAGGCTATACCTATTAATCTAATTGGAAGTACTTGCAAAATTTTGTCCAAATTAGTATTAGTATCAGGTAGAAAAAAAAGGTCATATCCACGTGGTCGCAGGGAATCAATAAGCTAGAAAATGACAATAAATTAACATGGTTGATTGCAGTACTTTTACAGTTTAAGGAGGTATTTTGTTTACATGTCAAAACATTCAGACTTTATAACAATATACTTCAGATACAATTGGCAAAAGTAGATCAACATTGACAAATATATTTACTGTTAAATTACTATACTTTCTATCCTTCTTCAGTTCTTCTACTAGTCAACGTCGGGGGAAAGGATATTGGATAAGATACTAAAGGAAAATTTTTCTATAAGATGACACCAGGGCGGATATAGTATATACTCGGCGGGTTCAATTGAACTCATAACTTTCGACGCAGAATAAAGATTTATATGTAAAACTTCATTAAAATTGCAAAAATAGTAGATACGAACCCATAACTTTAAAAATATAATGGGTTCAATGCTAAAAATTTTAAAAGTTGAACCCATAAGATTTAAATCCTGGATCCGCCTCTGGACGACACCAAAGTTTCGCAAAAACCCTATATAAAATGGAAAAGGGAAAATACCATTTTCCCTTTAGTATGGATATAGGAACGAAGTACAAATTAAGGAGCACAGTGCCTCCAAATGGGATGAACTCTTTAGAAAGAGTATTATAAGAAGAAAATGGAAAATTTACTCAAAATTATGTCATTTACAAACCGGGTGTTGGAAAGGGGATAAAGTTTTATACTGATGTAGGGTTGAAAAATATGGCCCTAAAAGAAAAGTTTCCTCATCATTCCATTGTACAAAGTAAACGGAAGCTGTTGCAGACTTGCAGCCATTATATGACATTGTAATCTGAAGTTCCATGATTGGGAGTTAAGAGTTTTGATACAATATCCTAATAGCCAGATTATATGAAATTACAGCTTAGAGATGATGGCAAAATTCTGTGGAAGGAAGATGGATTTTTTCAGTTGGGAGGTAGTTGTGAGGGGACACCGGATCGCGTAAACTTCAACAAAAATTTTGTAGATATATATGCATATACTTTAAAAATAATTAATTTAAATAACTTTGCACCCTGAACACTAAAAGTTTTTAGAAAACATAGATTAAGTATAATACTGGTTCCCCGTCGTTAAAATCCTGAGTCTTTATGGTTGACAGGAGGACAAAAACTCCCACAAAAGGTTGCTTTGTTTACTTGGACAATGAGTCTATTGCTCAAACAGTTACTCTACTATTGAAAATTTTGTAGTAAAGTCATTTGTTTACAACACAAACATTAGTACTTTTCTATACCAATGCCACACCATTTTAGTGACTTTTGGTCGTCAAGTGACAACATGAACAATGGACTGCAGGGTACGTACAAGGCCATCTTAAGACATCCTGCTGAAGAAAGGGAGAAAAGACTTACTAAACACCCAACTTAATTTATACGTTGTGCAGTTACAGATGAGTTTAGAGAAGTCATCAAATCACTTCAAACCGTTGGTCTTGTAAAACATGCATAGATGGTACTCTTTTGTTTCGATATTTCTTTACCAAACAATCACAAACAATTTTCTAATTTCTTTAATCAAGAATCTACGACCATATCAGTTTATAGCGTAACCTCTTGTTCCACAAAGGAGTCATGAAAAGGTTAAATAGCTTTTCCCAAGAAGCACACTAGAACTTAACGCTTTTTACATAGCACATGTTTATATATAAAATGATACTAATAGTAATGAGCTTAATGTACATGGGAGCTTAATGCATATAATAAACATGCGGATCTAGAATTTTTACTTAATAGGTTTAATCTTTAAGATTCTTAGTACAGAACTAATTATACTTTTAAAATTATTAGTTTAAATCTTATGTATGTTAAAATTTTTATAAATTTTCACATAAATACCTACGCTAAAAACAATTGGGTCAAATGAACACGTCGCCGAAGCTCTGGATCTGCTCCTGATTGCAAAATAGAATAATCAAACAAAGTAAAATAAAGTTGAGAATATAGAAGGAAGGAAAATCTTGATGGTAGATTATAGCTAATGCTACATATATATGTACTGCAGAACAAAGCATAAATAGATATACAAAAAGGTTAAGAAGTTATGGCATTCATGAATTTGCACAGATTTACGGTTAATAAAATAGATACACATTAAAAAGTAATCTTCTTTTTTCTGGCATAAAGTACTCGCGGTAGCACTTGCTGCTTCTAATCTATATCTATATCTATATATTTATATTTATTATAAAAACACAAATATATTTGGCTAAATGTTCAATGATTAAAATATCTTTAAAATGTTATTCGGCTTTTATATCCTTAACTATTTGTGTAATTTAAGAATATTATTTTAAATAACTTAACATTGGAATTCTTTTCGATTGAAAATCACCTAATTGTAGATCACATTCGGAACTTGATTTCTAGATCTAATAGGTTTTTAAGGAATATAAAAAAAATACGTTAATGAATAGAGAGTTTGATTTTTATCTAAATAGTGAAATCTACAATATCGATCTGGGCTACTCCTTGCCGCTACTATGCATAGTTTAGATGATAGTAGCCTACTTTTTCTCCTGCCAAGGTAAATTTAGTATTTATTTTTTTCCCCCTTTTATTAGAGCTTCTTGTATGAATATTCTTGCACCTCTTTAATTGTTCCGTTTTGTGGTTATAATTAATTTATTAAACTGCTATATGTGCTACAAACCACTCATGGGTTATTGGACCTTACTCTTTCACAATTTGAGATAATGTAGAGCATGAACAAATAGATAAAAATATAGGATATGTATGTCTGTCTATTCAATCGTTTTTAATTTGGTACTTTTCTTAGCAATATTTCTTCTTCTTTTTTAACTATAAACTTTCCATTAATTATCAAAGTATCATGTACAAACCAGCTAGACTTTATAACACAGTATGCTTCACTTATAGTAACTATCAAAAGCAATTCACTCTAACACTAACAGACCTATCTGTCTATGCTTACCCTCTCCTTCTTATCTAAGAAATCTGTACTTTTGGAGTAGTTTCTTAGTGGTATCACTAGCTCTAACATGACATGTATATGCGATCTCTCTAGCTACTGTTTCACATGTGTTTTCCTTCTGGGCAAACAACCTGTTGTTCCTTTCTATCCAGACTGCATAAACAAATCCTGTAAACACCAACTTCACTAGTTTTGCCGCCATAGTTTTCCCTTTTGTGTTATGCTCAATCCAGTGCTGCATCTGGTTCCATGAGCTCATAGCCACCCAAGTGATTTGTAGCCACTTCATTAGTTTATCCCACACATGTCTTCCAATTGCACATTCCGCAAACAAATGATCTCTGCTTTCAGCTCCCACTTTATACATGACACAGGTAGTATCAACTTGTATTCCCCAGTTTTCTAGTCTTGTAGCAGTTAGTAGCCTGTCTTGTTGTTGGAGCCATATTATAAATATTGCTTTTGGCCTTGCTGCATTGCCACAAATGATGTTTTTCGAGGCAATTTTGGGTAGATCCCCTACCATTCTCAAGTAAATGCTTCGTATCATACTCTTGCTCTTCAGGTGATCTGGTTGCACATGACACAGTTCCTCTCTTGCTTTGAGTATTTTTCTGACCATCCAACTAGCTTGTTGGGGAATAGCCATACTCTCCAAAGGTTGTGCTTTTATATAGTATTCATGAATTCACTTAATTCAGAGAGTGTCTTTCTTAGTCTTCAGGTCCCAGTAAATCTTTGTTATGGCTGCTTTGTTCCACAGCTTTAGGTTTGTGAGATTCAATCCCCCTGTTGCCTTTGGCATACACATCCTACTCCAAGCTACCAGTAATTTTCTGGTGAGTTCATTTGCTCTTGACCAGATAAAACTTCTGCAATATCTTTCTATAACTTTCATCACTTTAGCCGGTATGATAAACATCTGTGCCCAATAGGATTGAATACCAAAGAGAACTGACTTTACTAATTGGACTCTGCCCACATATGATAACTTATTAGCTGTCCATGATGAAATTCTTGATGTGATCTTGGTTATTAGAGGCTGCCATTCTACTATTTTCAGTTTCGTAGTAGCCAGTGGTATCCCTAGGTACCTGAATGGTAAGTCACCCTGTCTATATCTAAGTGCCAGTTGGATTTCCTGCTTGATTATTTCTGATAACCCCCCCCAATAGTAGATAGCACTCTTGGATTGATTAGCCTGTAATCCTGAAGCATCTGTAAATATACCAAACTTTTCATGTAACATCCCTACAGAGATTTTATCACCTTTAGCAAACATGAGGAGATCATCTACAAAGCACAGATGTGTGACATTTAGTTTAGAGCATTTTAGGTGATACTTAAATTGCTTCTCTTCCTTTAGGGTGCTGAGACTTCTGCTCAAATATTCCATAACAATAGCAAATAGGAAAAGACATTGGATCTCCTTGTCGAAGTCCTCTGGCAGCATCGAAGGGTGGGGTTGATTCTCCATTTATAACTATGGAGTAGTTGGCAGTTGTAACACACTCCATCACCCATCTGATAAACTTTTGAGGGAAATGCAACTCTATCAATATTTTCTCCAAGAACCTCCAATCCACAGTGTCATATGCTTTTTGAATATCCACCTTAATCATGTATCTAGGTGATATATGTTTTCTTGTATATGTTTTTACCAGTTCATGGGCTATAATCATATTATCTGCTACCTTTATTCCTGGGATAAATCCTGATTGAGTCTCTATAATAATGGTTGCAATCACCTTTTGAATTCTGCCTGCAAGGATTTTAGCTATGATCTTGTATAGGACAGTGTAACAGACAATTGGTCTATACTCTTTTATTGTAGCAGGACTGTCTACCTTTGGGATCAGGGTGACTGTTGTACAGTTGATTCCTCTATATATTTTGTCAGTTGTGAAGAAATTTTGTACAACTTCAATGATTTCATATTTAATGATTAGCCATGCTCTTTTATAAAATACAGCATTATAGCCATCCACACCTGGAGCTTTGTCATCTCCTATAGACTAAAGTCCTGCATAGATTTCCTCCTCTATCACATCCTCACATAGTTTGAGTTGTTGAGCATGATTAAGTACATTTCCCCTTCTCATGATTGTCTTGCTTACTGCTGTCACATTATGCAAAGATGATCCCATAAGTGATCTATAAAACCGTATTATCTCCATCTTTATATCATTTGCTTCTTTTAATCTTCCTCTCTCTTGAGATTCCAGCTCTAGTATTTGTTTCTTCTGCTTTCTGTCTTTCACAACAACTGAAAAATAGCTAGTATTAGCATCTCCAGGTTTTATCCATCTTGCCTTGGCCTTTTGTTACAAGACACTTTCTTCGATCATAGACCACTTCTCAAGTTGACATAAAATATTCTTTTCTTCTATTGCTAAATCATCCGAGTATTGGTTGCTTATCTTGAGTTGTATTTCTTGAAGATTTTCTCTTGTTTGGTTGATTCTTGCTGCTACACCTTTGAACTCAGTCTCATTTAGTCTTTTTAGCTTCTCTCTTAATTCCTTATGTTTCATCCAGATATTCCTTATCTTGTGCAAGTGAATCTTCTGTTTCCAATTTTCTTCCACTAGGTCAAGAAAATCCTCATGAGTTGCCCACACATTAAAGAATTTAAATGAAGTTCTGACCCTTGGTTCCCTAATATTAGTGGCTATCATCATAGGGTAGTGATCTGATATATGTGGGAGTTTATACTCATTAATCAAGTGGCCAAATTTCATCATCCATTCAGCATTTCTCAGTGCTCTATCTATTTTGCTCCATTTTCTATCTCCCTCTTGCTGCTTGTTTGTCCAGGTATATTAATCTCCTCTCTAGGACAGTTCATTTAGCATCAGTTGTTGAATACATTCTGCAAAATCCTTATCTCAAAGCTAGTTACTGTTGCTCCTTTCAATCTATCTTGTGGACTCAAAATAGAGTTGAAATCTCCCCAAATAAGCCATGGTTTAGTTGTTGCTTGAGACACACTATCCAATTGCTGCCATAGTTTTTTCCTATGCTCCGCTGTATTGTATCCATATACAATTGTCAATTTCACAGTCTATTTGTTGGTTCCTGCTCATCACTTTACAATGAATAAGATGTGCTTCTTTCTTCATAACTTCAATCTTGTAGGCATTATTATCCCAGATTAACTAGATCCTACCATTCTGTGCATGGTTATAGTTGTTTTCAAATCCCCAACCTAGGGAAAGTTTATTATATATTGCTTGTGCTATATGCTCTTTCACCCTTGTCTCCACTAATCCTGCTACTTTAACTCTATTTTCTTTGAGATATTTAGCTAATTCTTTCTATTTATATCTCTTATTTATTCCCATCACATTCCATACTAGCCAAGTCATTAATAATGACATATAAATCCCCCACCTATGTCAGAAGGTAGGAGTTGTGTCATCACAATATCTTCACTTTGCAGTATATCAAATTCATTTCTCACTAAAATAGCAACCTCAATCAATTAGTTTACAGGTCGACCATTAATTTCCTTTGCTGCCTTCCCTTTTAGTAGTTGCTTCTCTTTAGCTTGTGGATTCAATTCCTCTTAATCTGCACTCTCTTTTGACTATTGAACTCGTGTAGTGGCTGCTGCATACTTAGCTTCCTTCTGTTCATCAATAGATTCAACTGGATCTCTTTTATCCACCTTTGGTATCCAGGTTGGCACCACTTTCTTTGGTCCTTGCTTCTTATTTTGAATGTTGGTATTCATATGATCTTTCTTTTTTGAATCTTTCATTTTCTGCTTGGTGCAGTTATGTCGTATCATTAGGCATTCTTCACAGTAATCTGGCTTCCATTCAAATACAACTGATTGCTGGAATGTTTTTCCTGATGAATCCAGCACAATCACTTCAGTTGGCAGTGGCTTGGTGACATTGACCTCTATAAGCATTCTAGCAAATGAGATTTTAGTTTGCTTTGCTGTACATTCATCTGCATACTTTGGAACTTCGATTGCACTAGCTATCCTGCTCAAGGAATCTCGGCTCCAGCAACTCATAGGTAGGCTAGGAAATTTAACCCACAAAGGTAACTCTATAAGGAACTCAGCATTAAAATCAAACTCTGGACACCATTGTTTCAATATCATAGGTTTGTTGTTAATGCTATATGGGCATTCATATTGTACTTCATTTAGATTTGCTATCGATTGGAATTTGACAATATAATAGCCTTCTTCATGATAATACACCTCAGGTTCTACCACCATATTCCAATTTTAAGTCACATATCGTTTCGTATAGTTATATCCTGGAGTTTCACGTATCACATATACTACTAAAGCAGCTTTCCATTTACTAGCTTCCCTATTTGTCTCTTCCTTATCAAGCTTGACCATTAGACTTCCTTCAACCAATTCTGGTGGTATGTAATCTAGAGACATATTGTTAGTTGCTGCACGATTCCGATTGAATAACCCAGACCAGGTGGGATCTGGGGCTTAGCCCTTTGTTGCCTGCTCAGGTTTCCTCAATTCTGGTTGTTTGAGCTGCGTTGATTGATGTTGCTCATTGATTCCTGTCAATTGCAGTTGCAGTGGTTCACTTAAGTTCAATTTCTTAGCTCCGGTTGTCGTTTTGTTTGTCGATATCAACGGAGACAAAGATGGAAATTGGGTTGCCAAAGGTATAATTTCTCGTTGTTCGCTACCATTTTCTAGGGTTTCAGCTATCACCCTAGCACTAACTGGGCTCCCCATTGTTACAATTGCTTGTTTCTTCGGTCGTCCTCGCCCTCTGGCCATGGCCGCCGCCGTCGGTGTACGTTTGCTTAACTTGTGCTGATAACCCTAGCTACTTAGCAATATTTCTAAAGACACAATTAGACTTAGAATTTGACCTAAGGTTTTGGAAAATTGGTTTGAGATGAGACTAAATCACAATTTTATATGAACTTTGTGATTATTTAGGCATAAGTTCCTTCTTCTCGGTCATCTTCAAAGAAAATTTTAAAGGGACATGAGAGACAAATAGGATTTAAAAAGCCAAAATATTCTTTTTTAAATAATTCCATGTCGAATAAAATTATCATATTCAAAATTCTACCCAATAACTATGATTTTAAATTCATTTAAATTATTATTTGATTACAATTGTGAAATTAGATTTTATCACGTACAAAATTGTTAGTTGCTCACAATTGTGAAATAAGAATTCTACCAAAATTTTCTCTGAAGGCGATGAAAAACCATTGTAATGAAGGAATATCATCTTCAAAGGCTAGCCTCTTTTGTAATTTTATTTTTTATGTTCGGTATATATGGGGTGCTGCAGTTTGACAAGAATTGCAAAGCAGCAAGTTGTAGAAGTGGACACGAGTTTAATTTATACTAGAATTTACTTCATCTCAAGTTAGGTTTTTCCTATTTTTATTTGAAAAGGAAAACAAGTTCGATAGGAGATAGAAAATACTCTATTTGTTTCAAAGAGAATGATTTCTTTTATATTTAGAATAATATAATTCTAATTTTTTTTTTTTTTACCTTTAATGCTAAACCTTTTCTATCACACAAATATTATGTCATGTATAAAATCACAAGTTTCAAAACTCTTATAGCCACACAACTTTCTTGACATGTTAATTTAAGATCATATACTCTAAAAGTCTTGATTTCTTTCTTAATCTTCGTGTCTAGTCTAATAAGTTTATAGAAATTGAAATGGAGAGATCAGGATTTAAGAACATTTTGTACAAGGAGAAGAAAAATGCACCAAGTTGATATTTTCGAGATGTCCCAAAAATATTTTTTTTGACCATATATTTCCCAAAGCAAGAACTAAAATTCCTAACTTAATTAAAGATGAAAATTTTGGAATTGACAATTGAACAAAATTGAAACCATATTATTTGAGAGAAAAACAAAAGGAAAGAAAAAACTTAAAGTATCACATGAGAGCCCGACTAAACCCTATCAAGTACTAATGAGACACATAAATTCATTAAGCTAAATTTTCAATAATAGTTAATGGATTCTAATAATACAGTTGATCTAGAATTACATTGCTTTAATTTTCTATCTAATATCTAGAACTTTGAATACAACAAAAATTTTGTTATTTGACTATAGTTATGAAATTATAATCGTACTAAACTTTTCTATGAAGGGCACGAACAACTTGTAGTAAAGGAGTATCATCTTTAAAGATTGGTCTGTTTATAAATATTTTGATAATGATGTCGTGTGTATATATATATATATATATATATATATATATATATATATATATATATATATATATATATATATATATAGAGAGAGAGAGAGAGAGAGAGAGAGAGAGAGCATAGGTGCACAATAACAGCTCCAAATAAAGGCATAAATGTATACACAACGAAAAGATATCACAATATAATGTATGTCTCTCGTTCTCGCCTGCACGGAAACACCCTTCGTGCCATGAACATATATAATATAAAACATGATAATGTAACTGAAATGGCACGGCATCACCCTTCGTGCTTTACACTCTTCCTCACCTAATAATAAATATGAAATGGCACGGCATCACCCATCGTGCTTTTACTCTCATCCTCGCATGATAATGTAAATGAAATGGCACGGTATTATCCTTCGTGCATAATAATATACACGAATGGCACAACATCACCCTTCGTGCTTTACACTCTCCCTCACATGATAATGTATATGAAATGGCACAACATCACCCTTCATGCTTTACACTCTTCCTTACCAAGCACATGTATATTATTAACAAGCAAGGTAGGAAGCATAAATTATATCAAGTAGAGTGTTTAAACGAATGTTCCAAATTGAACATCAATCATGGCTTTTAAGTCAATAACAATTCAATAAACCTCAAGTACTTTATTATTCAAGTATTTCAACAAGTCTCAAAAATGATCTTCAACTCAAAAACAGAATTCAAAATCTCAAGAATAACGGTCGTAGCGATGTATTTTTGATTAAGTATAATAACGACCGGATTTAGCACATCAATAATTTCATAAAAAAGTCTGTCAATATTTTAATCACATTATAATAATCCAAATCATGGTTTCTAGCATTTAATTTCGTATTCATAGAAATCTAGAAGTCAAAGAAGAAATGAAACAAGAATATCACATAATTCCACAAAGCACAATTAATCGTATAATTTACCCCCGAGCATGTTTAACCCTGGCACATGCATATATGCTCGTCACCTCATATATATATCACCCCCGCATGTAGAAAATAATGGCAATTAGTAGAAAAATTTTCTCAACAAAATTAGGCAAAACACTTACCTCAAACAAGCCAATTCCAATGCCGAGCAAGCTAAACAATGACCAGAAATTTCCAGTCTGCGCGTATCAACCTCCAAACGCCTTCTTATCTCCTCAATTCAAGCCAAACGATTCGTATCGATTCAAACCACGTGCAGATTAATCACAATATACTCCAATACTTATAATTTAATAATTTATAAAAAATTTCAACTCCGCTCGAAGAGTCGACAGTGGGGCCCATGTCTCGGAATCCGACGAAACTCACGAAATTTAAAAACCCATTCAATTACGAGTCCAACCATACTAATTTTACTCATATCCGACTCCGAATCGATGTTCAAAACTCAAAATTTTATTTTATGGAATTGTAGAAAATTCCTCTGATTTTTCTTGAAAAATCAATAATCTAACGCCGAAAACGAAGATTAATTCATGGAATATAATCACAAGGGAGTCAATAACACTTAAGACAAGTTGTGTGATTAAATTTGCCTATGAAAATTGCCCAAACCGAGCTCCGAAAATTCCAATCGAAAATGACGAAATGACCATTTTTGGTCCTTATGTTAGAGCCCAGTTTCTGCATTTGCAAGCAAAAATGCCGCATCTACGGCGTCGCTTTTGCGAGACAAAATGCGCATATGCATTGCCTCCACTTTTGTGAGCACTGAATCCACTTATGCGGGCTCGCTTTTGCGAACCTTGCGCTCTTGCGGTTCCTCGTCCGCATCTGCGATCACACAGGTGCGGAAATTTTCTCGCACCTACGACCACTGCCTCGCCAATCCCTATCCGCTTCTGCGACCGTATTGTCGCTTCTGCGGTCGCGCACCTGTGACCAATTCCATCGCATGTGCGATTGCACGAGAACTGGAAAAATTTCCAGAATTGTTCTAAGTCCAAATTTCGATACGTTAACCATCCGAACTCACCCGAGGGACCCCGGACCTGAACCAATTATACCAATAAGTCCCAAAACATCATACGAACTTAGTCGAAGCCTAAAATTATATCAAACAATGCTAAAACTACGAACTGCACCCCAATTAAAACCTAATAAAAACTAACAAATTCGAACTTCTACATTCGATGCTGAAATCTATCAAATCAAGTCTGATTGACCTCAAATTTTACACACGAGTCATAAATGATATAATGGGCCTATGAAAATTTTTAGAACTGGATTCCAATCTCGATATCAAAAAGTCAACTCCCCGGTCAAACTTCCGAACTTTCAATTTCCTATTTATTCATTTCAAGCCTAATTTAACTACGAACTTCCAAATAATTATCCGAACACACTCCTAAGTCCAAAATCACCATACAGAGCTATTGTGTAACAATCCGTCTGGTAGTTTTGAGTATTACAACCTCGCCTCCCCATTTACTACTCGAATTATGATTTACAATTGTTATTTGGCTTGCCGGAGTAATTGGTTCGGGTCCGGTGAGGTTTGGAATGATTTGGAATATTTAGTTCGAAGGTTTAAAACTTAAGTTGAAAAGGTTTTGTGGTGCTAAGGTAGATTAATTAGTACAAAGGTGGCTCAGACTTTTTGGGTTGAACAGTGCATCGATGTTTAAAGGAAAATTTTTGCCGGAAAAAAGGGTCATTTATGCGACCACTATGTGGCCACAGAATCACTCTGCGGATCGCAGAGTGGATCATGAGAAGGGAAAGTATGGAGGAAAATTTGCGGCGCATTATGCGACCACAGATCAGTAATGCGGTGAATTATGTAACCGCAGAACAGGTCTGCAGACCGCATAACGACCGCATACTGAGGCAACCTTGCCCAGTTCTGGAGGCCACATTTTGTGAGCCGCAGAAGCATATGCGACCGCAGAGTGTGTTTCGGTGCTTAATTTTTTCTAGTTTTATAAACCCGACCCCATTCTTATAAAACACTATTGGGGGTCATTTTGAAGGGTTTCATCTGATATTTTAGAGAGAGGTGAGTGCATTTTAGAGAGAGAAAGTGAAGACTTAGTCATTTATCCATCAATTCTTGTTCAAGGTTTGAAGATTTCACAAGGATCTTGCTAGGGCTTCAAAGAGGTAAGAATTTCTTTCCCCAATTCTTCAATTTCGGGTTTGGAGTAAAAGATGGGTGATTAAGAGTATAATTCTTGGGTGTGAGAGTAGTAATTATACATACACATACCAATAAGGTTTGTGGAAAGATTGTTGAGTTCAAATGGGTTAAAATTGAGTTGAAAATGGTAGAAATCTTCAAAGACTTTAACTTAAGATTTGAGGGTCAAGTTGATGTCGGAATTTGGTGAAATTTGTATGGTTGGACTCGTGGTTGGGTGGGCGTTCATATTTTATAAATTTTATCGGGTTCCGAGACGTGGATCCTACGGGCGACGTTTGAGTTAATTTTGGATTTTTATTGGAAAATTAGTATTTCCTTATGGAATTATTACAATAATTGGTATTGATTGAATCGAATTGATTGTGTCTAGGTACGAGGCTTTCGGAGACCAATTCTCGTGGCCAGGGCATAGCGGAATAAAGAATTACACGGTTTGAGGTAAGTAATACTTCTAAACTTGGTACTGAGGGTATGAATCCCTGAATTTCATATTGTATGAACTATTTGGAGATGACGCACACGCTAGGTGACGGGCGTGTGAGCGTGCATCATAGGAATTTTGACTTAATTGATTTCGTGGAGTTGCATAACTAAATAAATGTCATTATCCGCACATCCTCCACGTGTTAGAGAAATTGAGTCGAGACTCTTGTTAAAGATAATGATTTGCTACGTGCCGATATATTTTGGGACCCACATGGGTCGTATTATTGTTGAACTATTTGTTTAAATTTATAATGTTGCACTCAGTCACATCTATCACTTGCATATCATATCTCAGTCTCTGTTGTCATTCATTGATACTTCATATCACCATGTCGGGTTGATTCTTCATGTTATTGAGAGCCCGAGAGACTGGAGATTTTGAGTGATAGTTATGTTTATTTATTTATGCCTAGATTTGGCTATTATAGCGCTTGGGCTGAATGAGCCCCTCCGGAGTCTGCACCCCCACAGTGAGCGTAGTTGATATATATATCTGGAATGGATTTTCCTTGGGCTTGGATCTTGCCCGAAGCATTTATATTGAGGGATGAATTTTCCCTGGACATGGATCTTGTCTGAATCATTGATATTTGGGGATGGATCTTTCCCTGGGCTAGATTGGCCTTATACAGTACTAAGTGACTGACTATTAGTTGATGGATATACATATATATTTGGGATAGATTTTCCCTGGGTTGGATTGGCCATATATAGTACTGAATGATTAAGTATTTTAGATCGTGAGTGCACGGAGTTTTCACTAAGGTGCATCACATACAGTATGTACATTGGCATGTAGATACAGAGATGTCATATTCCTCACATTGTTCAGAATTGATCTATTTTATTTGTACTGAGAGTAACTGTTGAAACTAAAAGCATGCCTACATTTCTGCATTGTTATTTCTATACTGGATTGTACCTATTAAGCTCGTCACTACTTTCAGCCCAAAGGTTAGTCTTGAGTTGGTTGTACTCATACTATACGCTGCACCTCGTGTGCAAATCCAGGTGCTCCCGGATACGGCGGTTGCTAGATTTCGAAATTTATTCTGTGGAGACTATCAAGGTAGCTGCTTGGTGTTCGCAGACTTTGACTCCCTCCCTTTTTAGTTATTGTACTGTTCTATATTTTCAGATAGTGATTTTATCGGTCAGACCTTGTATTCATTTAGATGCTCATATACTCAGCGACACCGAATTTTGGGAGTGTTTATATATGTATTTGTGAGTTTTCTTCAGCTGAATTTAGATATTATATTTTCAAACTTAAAAGATTTGGTGATTTATTGAGATTGTTGGTGTAACGACCCAACCGATCATTTTGACTTTTAGAACTCTGTTCCCCTAAATAAAACCTCTCGTATGTGCTTTAATAACTTATGACTTGCGAGGATGGTTGGTTCGGGATTTGGAAGTGTTTGGGTTGAAATCGGAACACTTGGTTCTTTAAGTTGTCTTTAAAAGGCAAAGTTTGACTTTGGTCAATATTTTAAGCAAACAGACTCGGATCAGTGTTTTGACAGTTTCAATAGGTCTGTATCGTGATTTGGGACTTGGCGTATGCCCAAAATCAAATTCCGAGATCCCTAGCCCGAAATATGGAACTTTGATGAAAATTTAAAAATTTAAGTTCAAATAGTGACCGGATGTATGGTTCCAACAGCTCTGTATGGTGATTTTGGACTTAGGAGCGTGTTCAGAATTTTATTTGGAAGTCCGTAGTTAAATTAGGCTTGAAATGGCTAAAAACAAGAATTTAAGTTTGGAAGTTTGACCGGGGATTTGATTTTTTGATACCGGAATCGGAATCCAGTTCTAAAAATTTTCATAGCTTTGTTATGTCATTTATCACTTGTGTGTAAAATTTGAGGTCAATCAGAGTTGATTTGATAGGTTTCGACATCGAATGTAGAAGTTGGAAATTTTAAGTTTCATTAAGCTTGAATGAGAGCATAATTCGTGGTTTTAGCGTCGTTTTATGTGATTTGGGGTTTCAAATAAGTTCGTATGATATTTTAGGACTTGTTGGTATATTTGGTTGAGGTTCCGAGGTCCTCGGGCGAGTTTCGGATGGTTAACGGATCAAAAGTTGGACTTAAAATAGCTGCTGCAATCTTTCCTTTCTGCTGGAAATTCTGGCCCAAAATCGAGGCCCAAAATCGAGCTCCCAAAAATCGAGCTCCCAAGATCGAGCTCCCAAAAATCGAGACCCATGATCGAAGCCACGATCGAGGTCGAGGAGCGAGGCCACGATCGAGGCCGAGGATCGAGGCCATAGATTGGGGCCATGGATCGAGGGCTGCCTGGGAAGAATTATAAAAGAGGGCATTCGTCCCATTCGCCATTTTTAACAAATTGGAACTTGAGCAAAGACGATTTTTGATAGATTTTCAAGGAAAGGACATTGGGGTAAGTGATTCTAACTTGGATTTGGTCTATAAACATAAATATATCATTGTTCTCATCATTTAATTAGTGTTTTGAGATTGAAATTTGGAAATTTTTTAGAAATCTCATAGAAACGAATTTTTGAGATTTCGGTATCGATTCGGAGTCGGATTTGAGTGAAACTGGTATGGTTGGACTCGTAATTTAATGGATTATCGAATTTCGTAACTTCTGCCGGATTCCGAGACAGAGTTGGATTCTAGCCAGACAGAGTTGGATAATAGTGGAAAAAGCCTTGTATCGGATTAAATTGGAGCAAGACGAGGTAAGTCTCTTGTCTAATCTTGTGAGGGGGAAATTACCTCATAGGTGATTAAAATTAAATAATTATTGCTAATTGTGGGGACTACGTACAACGAGGTGACGAGAGTCCGTGCGTATCTTCTATTAATGCTGAAGTCCGGGTAGTTTAGGAATCAAAGCATGAATTACTTGTGTTAATTGTATTCTTTGTTTAATTAATATTATTTGAAATATATACATATATATTGTGAATTGTTAGATAAAAATATTAAATGATGGAAATCTCATATACTTGATTTTTTTTCTGTTTAAATTAATTAATTGTTAAGAGAAATTGTTATTCCTCCTGAATTTATCTTATAACAAACATACTCTCATTCCGTAGGTACATAAGAAAATGTCCTCCTTTCTTGTGGAGCGGGCCGAACTCCTCGGCAGGATAGATGCATCTATGGATCGTGCCGCATGTCCCTCGGCAGTGTACACGAAACTCTGGATCGGGCCGTATGACCTTGGCAGAAATCGTGCTTAATAATAATAATAAATACACGATACTTGGACAGTTTGTTGTAGCTTGTAAAGCTATTTGATAAATTGGAAATTTATTAAGATTGAATTGCAATTTGTAAAGCTATTTGATAAATTGGAAATTTATTGAGATTGAATTGCAGCTTGTAAAACTATTTGATAAATTGGAATTTTTATTGAAATTGAAGGATTTAATTAATAGATTGGAAATTATTGCATTTTAAGGATTTTTATTATTTCTACTAGTTGAATAAAATTATTGTTAACTCTGTGAATCATGTTGAGTTGAATAATTATATTTTTTTCATTTATTATTGTTGACCCTTAGTGGGTGTCAAAGTTGGTCATCTCGTCTCTACCACTTTGAGATTAGGCTTGATACTTACTGGGTACACGTTGTTTACGTACTCATACTATACTTGTTGCATATTTTATTGTGCATGTGCATATATTTCTAGCGGCATTGTGGGCGCAGAGGTGTGGTTAAAAATTATGGGGACATAGGTAAGTTGCATTCTATATTACGATCCGCAGCCAACAGAGTCTCTTTCAAAGTTATTATATTTTTTCTATCTAATTTGTATTCCGGACAGATGCTGTATTTTATTTTAACTCCTTAGTAATTGCTCATGCACTTGTGACACCGGATTTTGGGAATGGTTGTGAATTGTTTAGAAATTTAGTTGCTAAAAGTATTTATCATTTACTCTATGAGTTTTATCTTTATTATTTCATTGGAGAAATTTTGATTTCAAAAATACTAAAATGGGTAATTAAGCTAAGTATGTATTGTTGGCTTGCCTGACAGCGGTGTCCGCCACCATCACGACCTTTAATGAATTTTGGGTTGTGATAACATGGTATCAGAGCACTAGGTTCACGTAGGTCTCACGAGTCATGCGCAAGTCTAGTAGAGTCTTGCGGATCGGTACAGAGATGTCTGTACTTATCTTCGAGAGGCTACAGGGCTGTCAGGAATACTTTCCTTTATGATTCCTCATCGTGCGATTTGATTCCTTTAAGGCTTATGCCTTTATTTCCTTCCTGCTCAATCTTATGCGACATGAAGCGCTTGTTATAAATTGGGGATCGAGGAAAGCTTTAATGGTACTACAGATGTAGTACATGTAATTAATTGGGCTATTGTCGTCGCCTTGCGAAAGGCCGATCTGTCATTTCAAATTAAGTATCAATACTACCTAAGGTTTTGAGATTTGGCATTGATTGTTATGACGATTCGTGCGTTGTTATCGCACAATGTTTATGAAATGGTAAAATGCCCGTCTATGTGTCAGGGCAGTAAACGACTTGAAAGAAGGCTTTTCCCAGTACATGATTCATAGGTTCCATGTTTTATTCCCAGCAAGGAAAGGGTAATCATACTACGAATATTCAGGTTTGGGGTTGATAGAGTAACGAAGCTTGATATTTTCGAGTGTGGTAGAGTTCTCAATTTTGATGTGGTGTCATCGCCTTGTTAAATGCATTAAGGTTTGCCAGTGTTATGGTTTTCTTAAACTAGCCTTCACGATGGGGTGTTAGGAATTGGTATAGGGGAAGCAGTCATTAGAGATCGCGGTGTGCAGTGATTCAGGATCGAAGCAACGTTCCTAGTATTGATGTCTCGAGAAGGATGATCGTCAGAAAGGTTTAAAGCTGGTAACAAGCTATTGGTTCAAGTGCTACAGAGACGGATTTTGAGTTAGGGAAAGAACTGGGAAGCGAAGGATGAGAAAGGACATATGGCAGGTGCCTTGCGGTGGTTAGGTTCATAAAAGGCCAAGTGTAAGAAAATAGAAGCAGAGTAGTTGCTTAAGGGAGATGGTTGACCAAAGTAGGAGAGTGGCAAGGTATCATACGGGTTCTGTGGTAGGATAGCCACACGCCTTGGGGGGGGGATTTGAGTGATTTGGGATTCATGGTGGACAGTGACTAGGTCTACAGACTTAATTTAGAATATTGGCTGCTATATTGAGGAAGATTGGATACAACAGGAGGGAGTTGCTTGATATGAAGAAGGATACAACATGACTTTGGATTGGAATATATTGTAGCACCTTTAGTTGACGTCCATGTGGAGTGAACGGACTGGTGCAACTGGTGAATGATCTCGGACTCAGGATGATCTACTAATTTCGTAGAAATTGCACCCAGTGCAGCAACGTTGGAATATGTCGGCATGTAATTTCCACAGGTGGGTTATCTCCTGTGAGCAGGTTAACGGTCGCATGGTATTGACGAAGCTTCTGCGAAGAATTCTACTGGCGACCCCGTAAGAGATTTAATATGTAAATGTGGCTAGTAGTTCGGAGTGTTTATTAAAGGTTAATAGAAGGATTTCGAGAAAATTTGGCGAGTTGCATGTGCAGGATCATGTCAACGATGAAGAAGAATCTCGGTGGATTCCGGAATTTTGTAATTATAGCTTCTAGCTAAGTCGGAGAGCCCCACCGTCTATGATTGGATTGCGTAGTGTCAACTTGTGCGATTTCTGGTTATCAGTGTATTGGTGGGTCATTATGACTAAGAAAAGAAAACATCGGTGGTAATCTGAGCAAAGGATTTGAGGAATGTGTGCCATATTTGGCCTTATCGATTCGTATTCAGGCTTTGGGAAGACTCAAAGTTTATGCTTCGTGTAGATATAATGCGCAGGGAAAGTGAGACAGTCGGGTGTTTCCTTGATAAAGTGTCCATGTGCTAGTAGGGCCTTGGAATTGATCATGTTTGGGAACAAGTCAGATCAAGTGACTCTCAATAACGGTCGTGGTGCGTTCAAAAATTTAAAGTGCGGTGCCTAAGGATCTCGAGTCCGTAGTATGGTTGGGTAACGAGCTTTTGCAGTAGATTATGAAACGGGGCTTGGAGTACTCTGCGTTATCTTCAGGTTGTGGCGTAGCATTTGAGAAACGGAAGAAAATAACTTTGGATTCATAAAAGAAGTATCAGAATGGGTGCACCAGTTAAAGATGTAAAAGTGCGCAAAAGGAGGGGTATGGGATGATTCATAGGTTTTGAAACAACATGGTTTCGTAAAATAAGGTCACTCGGGATGAGTGTGGATTTGAGTTCGTGATGTAATGAATGGAGCTATTATTATTTCTAAGGCAAGTTGAGAATAAATTGAGAAAAGATGGGTCGGCTAACAATGGTTGAATTGGCATGATAGTGGCAATGATCAGTTCCTTCAGCGCACTGAGTTATGCATGTGATTTATGGAGGTACGTGCGAGGCTTGACGGCTGGAGTAATTGATTTTATTTGGAGGAATTCAAGTATTATGGCATGTTATGTGTAGAGGGATCCTGAAAGAGTTATGGTAGTTTAGACCACTACTTGATGCCGATATTTTCTGCGGATATGGGAATTTAGTCACGTGTTGCAATGGTTCTCTTGAAATGAGTTAAGTATAAGGTTGCTATATGATGAAGTGTTTACCCTATTAGTGGTTCGGTAGTTATGATGGAATTCTTGTACTCCTACGTATTTGTGTGATTAAGTGCATTAAGTAGCATGAGATTCGAAAGTTGAGGATTTAAGATTTTGGTTCGGTGCTGACAAGAATGTCACAAGCTCGGACAAGCAGAAAAGAAGTTAGAGGTTTAAAGCAAGCTGGTATTGTCTTCGGTGTCACTTGAGAGCGGCGTTATGTGTAAGAGGCTTTGTGTATTGAATTACGGATCCTTGATTCTCCTTATAGTATTAGTATGGCCGGTGGTATGGATGTGCAGACTTGTTATCTGTTGCGGAAGGTCGTGGGAGTGTATTCCACGAGAGAATTGTATAAGTATGACAAGTAGTCACCTGATTAATTAAATATTTAACAACCAAGTATGAAGATTGTGGTGATATCGCTAATTCGAGAATTTTTGCCTGGAGGGTGTTCGGTTCATTTGGTTGTGGAATGTGGAAGTTTGTTCAGGTTATGATGGTTGTTCTTGTGTGTTAGGGGAAAAAAGGTTATTATGGATCCTTGAAAGGCTATTAGCCTAGCACGGTGCGATCAGAATCGGCTTGAGGTCAGCGGATGAATTTAAATATGAATACGGGCTCTACATCAGGCCGGATGTGTTCATTTCAGCATAAAAGCTCCCTATGGAGGAATATTCAGATGTTGGATGCCGTTTCGTTGTCGGTTATTTCATGTAATACTATATTGTGCCGTGTGAGTTATGAAACGGCTCGATAAATTTCTATGTGTTGAGGTCCCGTATAGCGACGGTGTTGTGTGAGCAGGATGGCTCGCAAAATTCAGATCATATATCGTACCTTAGTTGTGCTTGAGTTTTGTAGCGTATGGCGTTGTCGGTCCTTCCAAGGATGATATTATGCACTGAGCGTGCTTGTGTCCGATATTCGGTTATTTTGTAGTAATGAGCATTCTAGCTCGGTAAGTATTTTCTTATAGATTCTTTTTGTGCGGATTGGGTGGCACGCCGCCACGGGCATGTTGTTTGGATCGGGTTGCACGCCGCAACGGTACCATTTGTGGATCGGGTTGCACGCCGCAACAGTGTGATGTTGAGTACAGTCCCATATATTCTATTTTGTGTGTTTGTGTCCCATTTTCTGAGGAAGGTTCATGACACCTTTTCAGTTATCTAATTAGTCACGTGGGTTGAGTAATCCTTTCCAGAGTTCGTTTTTCTTATGTATCGCAATCGGGTTTGTAGATTATTAGCTCATTGTGGCGTCGTATGAGACTTTTTGCCGTGTCTGATCTGGCTTATTGCCTGAGTAGCTCATGCTGGGGGAGATGAAATTATTGGATCCGGGATCAGTGCGATCGGTTATATGAAGTATAATAAAGAGCAAATACCATTATTTGGTTATAATGAGGCAACGATTCTTGTCAGAAGGAGAAACCCAATACTTGTTAACTCGGCAGTTGATTATGAATTTCTACACATTTCTTCCGTCGTGGAAGCATTTCAAGAGTTGGAACGGGACTTATATGTATCATGAGGTGTGTTGTGAACATCAGATTCGTTGAATTTTGGCTATTGTTATCGGAGGGTGTTATTATAGTCATGTGAATGATGCGGTGCATGGTCTAAATTCAACAAAGGTATGCAATCCTGTATTGGTGCATCGTGTAGTGATTGATACGACATTCATAGGTTGGAAAAAGGCATGGTGGAGAATTCTGGATGTTAGAATTAGGCTCTAAAGCTTATTTGCCTAAATAAAAGGGGAGAATTTTCAGATTGGCTCAAGTTAATGTGCTCAATTGGGTGTGGTAGCACGGGTAGGTGCACGAGGTGTTAAACAGTGATTTTGGATAACTACGGAACACTCCTTAGCACGTTCGAGGACGAACGTATATTTAAGTGGGAGAGAATGTAACGACCCAACCGGTTGTTTTGACTTTTAGAACCTTGTTCCCCTAAATAAAACTTCTCGTATGTGCTTTAATAATTTATGACTTGCGGGGATGGTTGGTTCGGGATTTGGAAGTGTTTGGGTTGAAATCGGAACACTTGGTTCCTTAAGTTGGCTTTAAAAGGCCAAGTTTGACTTTGGTCAACATTTTGAGCAAACGGACTCGGATCAGTATTTTGATAGTTTCGGTAGGTCCATATCGTGATTTGAGACTTAGGCGTATGCCCGGAATCAAATTCCGAGGTCCCTAGCCCGAGATATGGAATTTTGATAAAAAATTAAAAATTTAAGTTCAAATAGTGATCGGATGTCGAATTATGTACAAATGACCCCGGAATAGAATTTTAATGATCCCAACAGCTCTCTATGGTGATTTTGGACTTAGGAGCGTGTTCGGAATTTTATTTGGAAGTCCGTAGTTAAATTAGGCTTGAAATGGCTAAAAACAAGAATTTAAGTTTGGAAGTTTAACCAGGGAGTTGACTTTTTGATACCGGAGTCGGAATCCAGTTCTAAAAATTTTCATAGCTCCGTTATGTCATTTATGACTTGTGTGTAAAATTTGAGTTCAATCGGAGTTGATTTGATAGGTTTCGACATCGAATGTAGAAGTTGAAAATTTTAAGTTTCATTAAGCTTGAATGGGAGCATAATTCGTGGTTTTAGCGTTGTTTTATATGATTTGAGGTTTCAAATAAGTTCGTATGATATTTTAGGACTTATTGGTATATTTGGTTGAGGTCCCGAGGGCCTCGGGTGAATTTCGGATGGTTAACGGATCAAAAGTGGGACTTAAAACAGCTCCTGCAATTTTTCCTTTCTGCTGGAAATTCTGGCCCAAAATCGAGCTCCCAAGATTGAGCTCCTAAGATCGACCTCCCGAAAATCGAGCTCCCAAAAATCGAGACCCATGATCGAAGCCACGATCGAGGCTGAGGATCGAGGCCATGGATCGAGGGCTGCCTGGGCAGAATTATAAAAGAGGGCATTCGTCCCATTCGCCATTTTTACAAATTGGAGCTTGAGCAGAGACGATTTTTGATAGATTTTCATAGAAAAGACATTGGGGTAAGTGATTCTAATTTGAATTTGGTCTATAAACATAAATATATCATTGTTCTCATCATTTAATTAGTGTTTTGAGATTGAAATTTGGAAAATTTTTAGAAATCTCATAGAAACGAATTTTTAAGATTTCAGTATCGATTCAGAGTCAGATTTGAGTGAAACTGGTATGGTTGGACTCGTAATTTAATGCGTTATCGCATTTCGTAACTTTGGCCGGATTTCGAGACGTGGGCCCCACGGACGAATTTTTAATTAATTTTGAGATTTTTATTATAAATGTAGTATTTTCTTATAGAATTGATTCCTATAATTTTTAGTAATTGTATCGAATTATTTTGGCTAGATTCGAGCCAGACAGAGTTTGATAATCGTGGAAAAGGCCTTCTAGTGGATTAAATTGGAGCAAGACGAGTTAATTCTCTTGTCTAATCTTGTGAGGGGGAAATTACCTCATAGGTGATTAAAATTAAATAATTATTGCTAATTGTGGGG
>AWOL01S0055693.1:0-12317 GCA_000715115.1 Nicotiana otophora | reverse complement strand
ATATATATATATATATATATATATATTGTGAATTGTTAGATAAAAATATTTAAAGGATGAAAATCTCATATACTTGATTTTTTTCTGTTTAAATTAATTAATTGTTAAGAGAAATTGTTCATCCTCCTGAATTTATCTTATAACAAACATACTTTCATTCCAGATGTACATACGAAAATGTCCTCCTTTCTTGTGGAGCGGGCCGAACGCCTCGGCAGGATAGATGCATCTATGGATCGTGCCGCACGTCCCTCAGCAGTGTACACGAAACTCTGGATCGGGTCGTACAACCTCGGCAGAAATCGTGCTTAATAATAATAATAATTATACGATATTTGGACAGCTTGTTGCAGCTTGTAAAGCTATTTGATAAATTAGAAATTTATTAAGATTGAATTGCAGTTTGTAAAGCTATTTGATAAATTGAAAATTTATTGAGATTGAATTGCAACTTGTAAAGCTATTTGATAAATTAGAATTTTTATTGAAATTGAAGGTGTGATGACCCAAAATGTCATCTTTAAATTTAATAAGTAATTATGTGTTATGAGACCTCAAAAAGTACCATTTATTATTCCTCGACTTGCGTGCACAGTCCGTACAATTTTCCGGAAAGTTTTTATGTGAAAAATGGATTAAAATGGGAAATAGAGCTTTAAAACTCAATTAGGTTAACTTTGGTCAATATTTTGAGCAAACGGATCCGGATCAGTATTTTAAAAACTCTGGTAGGTCCGTATCATGATTTGGGACTTGGGCGTATGCCCGGAATCGAATTCCGAGATCCCTAGCTCGAGATATGGAATTTTGATGAAAAATTAAAAGCTTGAAAGCTTAATAATTTCTAAGAAATTACTGATGTTGAATTTATTGACCTCGTATCTGTATTTTGGTTTCAGAGCCCGGTATAGGTCCACTATAATATTTATGACTTGTCTGCCGAATTTGGTGAGAATCGGAGTTGATTTGACTTGATTCGGACGTCCGGTTGTAAAAATATAAGTTTTAAAGTTTTCTTGATAACTTCCTTTGATTTGGTATCTGATTCATAGTTCTAGGTATTGTTTTGGCGATTCGATCGCGCGAGCAAGTTCGTATGATATTTTAGAACCTGTGTGCATGTTTGTTTTGGAGCCCTGAGGGCTCGGGTGAGTTTCGGATAGGCTACAGGATGTTTTGGACTTTGAAAATCTGGTATTTTGCTGCAGCAGGTGTTCTGACATGTTCTTTTTCACGTTCGCGAAGGTACTCTCGCAAACGCGAAGAGTAAACTGGGCAGCTGGATTTTTCTTCTTCGCGAACGCGAAGCGATGGGGGAATTATCCTTCGCGAACGCGACCATCTCTTCGCGAACGCATAGTGTTAGGCACACCTGGGGGAGGGTCGATCATTCCTTCAGCGCGAACGCGAGCTATGCCTCGCGAACGTGAAGGCCAGGGGGGAAACCTTCGTGAACGCGAAGGAGGACTCACGAACGCGAAAGACATGGGCTGCTATTCATCGCGAATGCGACAGGCCCTTCGCGAACGCGAAGAAGGCCTGACCCCTGTGACTTAAAACAGAACCAAAAACGAGATTTTTTCCATTTTTCACAAACCTTCAATTATAACTCGGCTTAGGGGCGATTTCAAAGGATTGTTTCACGATTTCGAACTGGGTAAGTGTTTTTTATCATATAGTGATTGTATTTCACAAATCCATATCTATATTCATCATTTATTTCTGATTTAGATGGAAGAAATTGGATTTTTTGTAAAACTTTCAAAAAACGAAAAAATTTGAAGGTCCATTTGATATCGGAATTGGACAAATTTGGTATGGTTGAACTCGTATCAGAACGGGTGTTCGGATTTTGCAAATTTTTCCAGGATTTGAGACGTGGATCCCACTGCCGAATATTTTAATAAATTTTGGATTTTTATCCGAAAAATTTGTAAATTCGTATGGAATTAATTCCTATGATTAGTATTGAATATATTAAATTGTTTGTGAATAGATTTGAAGCTTTCGGAGGCAAATTTAAAAGGAAAAGCTGTGGTTGAATAATTGATTGGAATTTTCAAAGCGAGGTAAGTGTCGGGGTTAACCTTGACTTGAGGGAATAGAACCCTTAAATTGTTTGTTATGTGAATTGCATGTAAACGACGTATAGGCGAGGTGACGAGTGTCTATACGTCGTCAAATTAATTGTTTGCCTACTTACTTGAAAAATCATAAATTATTTTTAATCATAAATTAATTATTATAATAATTATTTCTCTCTTATTCTTTGCAAATATAAATTCTTGAATTCCTGCATTAATTGTTACATGCTATTTGAATTATGTGCCTTAATTGTTATTTGACATTTAGCATAATAAATATTAAACTGCCTATTTGCTCCCTGATTTCCATAATAATTTGCTATTTGTCATTGTTTGCTTCATAATTAAACCATAATTATTGTATGCTTGTTGTCTCGTAATTTTATATTAATTGTTACATTTATTGGGAAAATTTCTTCTATAAGAATTGGTAAATGAAAATGTTGGAGGAGCGGGTTGCACGCCGCAACATGATTGATTATAATGAATATATTGGAGGATCGGGTTGCACGCCGCAACAAACTTATTAAAAGTCAATATTGGAGGATCGGGTTGCACGTCACAACAGACTTATTAAAAGTCAATAATGGAGGATCGGGTTGCATGCCGCAACAGATTTATTAAAAGTCAATATTGGAGGTTCGGGTTGCATGCCGCAACAAACTTGTTAAAAAGTTAATATTGGAGGATCGGGTTGCACGCCGCAACAGAACTGAATGTGGATATATTGTGAGAGCGGGTTGCACGCTGCAACAGAAATAATGAAAATGATAATTGGTTATGATTGCTGAGCTGCCTTCAATTATTATAAATGAATTACTTGATTTATTCCTATTATTGTTGTTGTTACTAATATTGCGTACATGTTAATGTAAGTGAACCGCCTTAGCATCGTCACTACTTCGTCGAGGTTAGGCTCACCACTTACCAGTACATATGGTCGGTTGTACTGATACTACACTCTGCACTTGTGCAGATTTTGGTGTTCGTCCCAGCGTCGTACCATAGACTTGCTCGGATTTCAGCTATCAGAGGAGACTTGAGGTATAACTGCATGGCGTCCGCAGTTCTGAAGTCCCCGTCTATTGTACTTTAGCTGTGTGTTTATTTTCAGACAGCTTTATTTAATTCAGACATTTATTTGTATTTATTCTAGAAACTCGTGCACTTGTGACACCAATTCTGGGATGGTATTTAGACACCATTACTATTATGGATTATTTTAAAATTGCTTCCGCATTTGCTTCCTTGTTATTAATAAATTTAAAAATTATTTTAAAAATGAATAATGTTATTCTAACGTTAGCTTGCCTAGCAAGTGAAATGTTAGGCGCCATCACGGTCCGGAGGTGGGAATTTCGGGTCGTGACAGAAGGATTTAGTTAATAGATTGGAAATTATTGCATTTTAAGGATTTTTATTATTTCTCCTAGTTGAATAAAATTATTGTTAACTCTGTGAATCACGTTGAGTTGAATAATTATAATTTTTTTTATTTATTATTGTTGACCCTTAGTAGGTGTCAAAGTCGGTCATCTCGTCTCTATCACTTCGAGATTAGGCTTGATACTTACTGGGTACACGTTGTTTACGTACTCATACTATACTTGTTGCACATTTTATTGTGCAAGTGCATATATTTAGTGTGGTTAAAAATTGTGGGGACATAGGTGAGCTGCATTTTGTATTACGATCTGCAACCAACAGAGTCTCTTTCAGAGTTATTATATTTTTCCTGTCTAATTCGTATTCCGGATAGATGTTGTATTTTATTTTAACTCCCTAGTAAATGCTCATGCACTTGTGACACCGGGTTTTGGGAATGGTTGTGAATTATTTAGAAATTTAGTTGCTAAAAGTATTTATCATTTACTCTATGCGTTTTATCTTTATTATTTCATTGGAGAAATTTTAATTTCAAAAATACTAAAATGGGTAATTAAGCTAAGTATGTATTGTTGGCTTGCCTGACAGCGGTGTCCGGCGCCATCACGACCTTTAATGGATTTTGGGTCGTGATAGTCGGCTTGCCTAGTATTGAGATAGGCGCCATCACGACATGTGAGATTTCGGGTCGTGACATATTGGAACCATCAAAACTCCATTCTTGAGTCGTTTGCACAAAAGTCAAACTCCGGTCAACCCTTTTCATTTAAGCTTCCAACATGAAATTTATTCTTCCGAACTATTTCCGTAACACCTGAAACATCAAAATTGACGATTCACACACGTCATAATACATCATATAAAGCTATTCAAGATTTCAAATAGTTGAAAGCAGCGTAGATGTTCAAAACGACAGGTCGGGTCGTTACACAAACGGTTTGAAATTCCATAAAGCCGTTCGATTTCAAATTATTTCTTCATGGTTATTATTTGATGTTGGTTAGAATTATGATATTAAGGAGCTCTTCCTACGATTATGATTTTGAAATAAATTAGAATTATGATAATTAAAAATTGTCATATGTGATGAAAATTTAGAAACTGCATATAAGTAGGACTTAATAATATATATATATATAAAGTAGGGAATGAAAAATTTTATGTGGCACCTCTCTTTGGCCTTCATTCACATTTATCATTTTTCTGGGTTTTTTGGGTTTTTACCTCATTTTAGTATAATTTAAATTTTAATTACTACACATGATTTACAGCCTTCTTGATAGCTCCAATGATTTCTGTCATAAATAAATGAAATAAGGAGAGGCTACCTATATTAACTAACACCTCTTCATTTCCGTAACTTCTATGTTTAAATTACTCTTAATTTTCATGCTTTTCATCTTCATAACTTCAATGTTTAATATTATTCATAACTCTCATGTCTTTTATTTCCATAACTCCCAAATATTTAATGTGTAAGTTATGACACTATTTTATGAAATTTCTCCATATATGCCTATATAAGTAACTCATATGTTTTGGAAAGAATTGCCAAAAGAGACAAAAGATTGGTGATGCCGATGAGCGTAAAAATTATGGAGAAGTACCATATAATGTCAAAGATAAAGGAGAAAGTTAATACATTCATTCCGGAAAAAAATTAACAATGAAAGTTGTTTCTGATATGGTATAATTTATTTTCCTCCTAAAAAGGTCATTGTTCTTAGTTTTATTTCTTTTTCAATTGCTGCATTTTTTGCTCTCTCATCGTATATATATTAAAGTAACGCACAAAGGCAACACACAAAATATGTGAAAGATAACATAGCGTCAGTTACAATCATTCAGCGCTTAACATTGCCTATGTCAATGGAAGAAGGAGGGGTATGTCCATGCATCTCCTTATAAAAAATAAAACAACATGTTTGCCATGAGTATATTCATCACAATTTGATTAAATGACATCTTATTAATTTTTTGGTCACTTTGTTCATTACCTTAAAGAATTTACTTCCTTCTTGCATTGGTTCTTATTCTCTAAAAATCCAGGAGCTTAAATCGAAATAGACGGAAAATAGTATTGAGATGGAGTGATAGATCCAAGTCATCGATTTGTAATAAGCAATTCTTTGAAATTTTAGCACAATCTTGATTAGAAGAGTGATGTGACAATCCAATGTCACCTATAGGTCGTGATGGCGCCCAACACTACAGCTAGGCAAACCAAGTTAATAAATTAAGCATATATTGACAAAATTTAAAATTAAAAAAATAATAAAGTCCAAATTCTACCAATGTGTGTGCCAAGACCTAGTGTCACAAGTGTATGAGCATCTAGTAGATTATACAAAACCTCAAATACTGTCTGAGATAAAAATAGACAGAATGAAAAATACAAAGATAGACATTAGTAGCTGCAGAACGGATCAGAGAAACAGCTCACCACTATGCCCTGGATAACGTGGGTGTAAGGCGCTAGGTCCCCCACTAGTACTTGCCTCAGTTCCTGTACAAAAAGTACAGCAAGTGTAGTATGAATACGTAAACAACGTGTACCCAGTAAGTATCAAGCCTAATATCGAAGTGGTAGAGACGAGATACCGACTTTGACACTCACTATGGGTCAATAATAATAATTGAAATACAACTAGGATATTTAAATCAGCATGATTTACAGAATTTAAAATATTTTATTTAATCAGCGGAAATAATCAAATTCCTTCAAATGCAACAATTCTCGATATATTAATTAAATTCCTTCAATTCAAATAATTTTTAATTTATCAATTAAATATCATTTACAGGAATAACAATTAATTCTTTAACAAGCAAGAATAATAATTCATTAAATTCCAAGGATTTTTCAATTTATCAATTAGCATCGCAAGCTGAAATAAGCTATTTAAGCATCGCGTAATTATTATTATTATTAAGCACGATTTCCGCCGAGGACGTAGGGCCTATTCCAGAGTGTCGTATACACTGCCGAGGGACGTGCGACGTGATCCATAGATGCATCTATCCTGCCGAGGTGTTCGGCCCATTCCACAAGAAAGGAGGACATTTTCTTATGTGCCTCTGGAAAGAGAGTATATTTATTATAAGATAAATTCAGGAGGAAGAACAATTTATTTTAACAATTAATTGATTTAAACAGAAAATCAAGCATATGAGATTTCCATTCCTTTAATATCTTTATCTAACAATTCACAATATATTCACAATATATTCACACACACACACACACACACACACACACACACACACACACACATATATATATATATATATATATATATATCAATTAATATTAATTAATTAAAGAATACTATTTACACAAGTAATGCATGCTTTGAATCCTAAACTACCCAAACTTTAGCATTAATAGTAGCTACGCATGGACTCTCGTCACCTCGTGCGTACGTAGCCCCCACAATTAGCAACAATTATTTAATTTTAATCACCTATGAGGTAATTTCTCCCTCACAAGATTAGACAAGAGACTTACCTCGTCTTGCTCCAATTTAATCCACTAAAAGGCCTTTTCCACGATTATCCAACTCTGTCTGGCTCGAATCTAGCCAAAACATAATTCGATACAATCACTAAAAATTATAGGAATCAATTCTATAAGAAAATACTATATTTTCAATTAAAATTCCGAAATTAATTAAAAATTAGTCAGTGGGACCCACATCTCGGAATCCGGCGAAAGTTATGAAATATGAACGCGCACTCAACCACGAGTCTACCCATACCAAAATTACTAAATTCCGCTAATAATTCGGCCCTCAAATCCTCAAATTTATCCAAGAGGGTTTTCAAACTTTTCCAACTCAATTCACCAATTAAATGATAAAAATAGTGATGAATTCGGATAATTTAACCAATATTGAGTTAAGAACTCTTACCCCGTTGTTTTCTCTGAAAATCTCCCAAAAATCGCCTAAATTCGAACTCCAAATCGTTAAAAATAGAAAATGGGACGAAGTCCCATTTTCAGAACTTAAACTCTCTGCCCAGTGATTTCTTCTANNCCCTCAAATCCTCAAATCTATCCAAGAGGGTTTTCAAACTTTTCCAACTCAATTCACCAATTAAATGATAAAAATAGTGATGAATTCGGATAATTTAACCAATATTGAGTTAAGAACTCTTACCCCGTTGTTTTCTCTGAAAATCTCCCAAAAATCGCCTAAATTCGAACTCCAAATCGTTAAAAATAGAAAATGGGACGAAGTCCCATTTTCAGAACTTAAACTCTCTGCCCAGTGATTTCTTCTATGCGATCGCGAACTTCCTCACGCGATCGCGTAGCACAAATTTTTCTGCCCAAACATTAACCCTACGCGATCGCATCAAGTCCCACGCGATCGCGATGCACTAGGTTCTGACTCTACGCGATCGCATCCCTCTTCACGCGATCGCGTAGCACAAACGCGTGGCCCAGCTTCCTCTTAAATTTCCCCTACGCGATCACAAACAATGACCTGCGATCGCGATAGACACACTGGCCAATCCTACACGATCGCGGACGTGTCCACGCGATCGCAGTGAAAAAATTCCCAGCTGCCCAAATTAACCCTACGCGATCGCAACCCCATTCACGCGATCGCGTAGAACACATTCACCTCTACCTAAATTACTCTACGCGATCGCAGACCAACTTACGCGATCGCGTATAAGGATACCAGAAAAAAATACCAGCAGTTATCAGCAGTGTTCCAAAGGCCAAAGGTGATCCGTTAGTCGTCCGAAACTCTCCCGAGCCCCTCGGGACCTCGACCGATTATACCAACAAGTCCCAAAATATCATACGAACTTAGTCGAATCCTCAACTCACACCAAACAATGCTAAAACCAAGAATCATCCCCCAATTCAAGCTTAATGAAACTTAAAATTTCTAAACTTTTTCATTCGGTACCGAAACCTATCAAATCAAGTCTGATTGACCACAAAATTTGCACACAAGTCATAAATGACATAACAGAGCTATGAAAATTTTCAGAATTGGATTCCGACTCCGATATCAAAAAGTCAACTCCCCGGTCAAACTTCCAAACTTAAATTCCTATTTTAGCCATTTTAAATCTAATATAACTACGGACTTCCAAATAAAATTTTGAACACGCTCCTAAGTCCAAAATCACCATACGAGGCTGTTGGAATCGTCAAAATTCTATTCCGCGGTCATTTTCTCAAGATGTTGACCGAAGTCAAACTTAGCACTTTAAGGCCAACTTAAGGAACCAAGTGTTCCGGTTTCAACCCAAACACTTCCAAATCCCGAACCAACTATCCCCGCAAGTCATAAATCATTAAAAGCACATACAGAAAGTTTTATTTTTGGGAACAGGGTTCTAAAAGTTAAAATGACCGATTGGGTCATTACATTCTCCACATCTTAAACAAATGTTCGTCCTCGAATGGGATTAGAATAATACCTGGAGTGCTAAATAAGTGTGGATATTTTCTCTGCATATCCTCCTCGGCTTCCCAAGTCGCTTCCTCGACTGGTTGGTCCCTGCACTAAACCTTTACTGCAGAAATCTTCTTGGACCTCAACTGGCGAACTTGTTTATCAACGATGGCAAATAGCTCTTCTTCATAACCCAAACTCTTATCTAGCTAAACTGTGCTGAAGTCCAACACATGTGATAGGTCAGCATGATACTTCCGGAGCACAGATACATGAAAAATCGGATGAACTCCCGATAGACTGTGAGGCAATACAAGCTCTAAGCAACCTCCTCAACTCGTTTCAACACCTCGAATGGGCCTATAAACCTTGGGCTCAACTTGCCCTTCTTCCCGAATCTCATGATTCCCTTTATTGACGAAACCTTCAAGAGAACTTTTTCACCCATCATAAAGGATAAATCACGTGCTTTCTAATTCGCGTAACTCTTCTGTCTGGACTGTGCTGTACGAAGTCGCTCCTGAATCAACTTTACCTTTTCCAAGGCATCCTTTACCAAATCAGTACCATATAACTTAGCCTCACCGGACTCAAACCATCTGATAGGTGAACGACATCGACGACCATATAAAGCCTCAAATAGAGCCATCTCGATGCTGGATTGGTAACTGTTATTATAAGCAAACTCGGCCAAAGGAAGGAAATGATCCCATGACCTCCAAAGTCAATCACACATGCCCTGAGCATATCCTTCAAAATCTGAATTATCTGCTCTGACTGCCCCTCAGTCTGCGGATGAAAGGCTGTGCTGAGCTCTACACAGGTCCCTAATTCATTCTGTACTGCTCTCCAGAAATGTGAAGTAAACCGAGGGCCTCTATCTGATATGATGGAAATTGGCACACCGTACAACCGAACTATCTCTTGAATATAAATCTGGCCAACCTCTCTGACGTATACGTAGTCACAACATGAATAAAATGTGCCGACTTGGTCAACCTGTCAACAATCAGCCAAACTGCATCAAACTTCCTCAAGGTCCGCGGCAACCCAACTACAAAGTCCATAGTGATGCGTTCCCATTTCCTCTATGGCATAGTCATCTGCTGAAGTAGGCCACCTGGCCTCTGGTGCTCATATTTAACTTGCTGGCAATTTAGGCACCTAGCTACATACTCAACAATGTCCTTTTTCATTCGTCGCCACTAATAATGTTGTCTCAGGTCACGATACATCTTCGTAGCACCTGGATGAATAGAGTACCGAGAACTGTGTGCCTCCTCAAAGATCTTTTTCCTCAGTTCATCCATATTAGGAACACACAGACGATCCTGTAGTCGGAAAACAGCATCCGCACCAATAGTAACTTCTTTAGGACCACCTCGTAGTACCGTTTCTCAAAGAACCATTAAGTGTGGGTCATCATACTGGCGAGCCTTGATCTGTTCAAATAGTGAAGACTGAGCTACGACACATGCAAGAACTCGGCTGGGCTTTGAAATATCTAGCCGCACAAGTTTGTTGGCCAAGGATGGGATATCCAAAGCTAATGGGCCTCTCTTCTGCTAAAATGAAAGCCAAACTCCCCATACTCTCCGCCTTTCTATTCAAGACATCTGCAACTACATTTGCTTTACCTAGATGATATAGGATAGTAATATCATAATCTTTTAGTAATTTCAGCCATCTGTGCTGCCTTAAATTTAGGTCCCTCTGCTTGAGAAAATACTGCAAACTATGATGATTAGTGTAAACTTCACAAGACACCCCATAAAGATAATGCCTCCAAATCTTAAGAGCGTGAACAATCGCAGCTAACTCCAAATCATGTACCGGATAATTCTGCTCGTGGGGCTTCACCTGACGTGAAGCATATGCAATAACTTGCCCTTCCTGCATTAATACACAACCCAAACTAACGCGTGAAGCTTCGCAATACACTATATACATTCCCGAACCGGAAGGTAACACTAACGCTGGTGCTGTAGTCAATGCTGTTTTGAGCTTCAGAAAGCTTGCCTCACAATCATCGGACCATCGGAACTGAACACCCTTCTGGGTTAATTTGGTCAAAGGTGCTGCAATAGATGAAAAACATTCCATGAACCGACGATAATAACCTGCTAAACCCAGAAAACTCTTGATCTCAGTCGTCGAAGTGGGACGATGCCAATTCTGAACTGCCTCAATCTTTTTGGGATCAACTTTAATACCTTCGCCCGATACAATATGTCCCAAAAATGCTACAAACTCTAGCCAAAACTCACATTTAGAGAACTTAGCATATAGCTTTTGTTCCCACAATGTCTGAAGCACTACTCTCATATGCTGCTCATGTTCCTCCTTGTTGCGCAAGTAGATCAAAATATCATCAATGAAGACAATGATAAATGAATCAATATATGGCCTGAATACCCTGTTCATCAGATCTATAAACGTTGTCGGGGCATTAGTTAAACCGAAAAACATTACCAAAAACTCATAATAACCATATCTAGTACGGAAAGTAGTTTTCAGAACATCTGAATCTCGAATCTTCAACTGATGATACCCCGACCTCAAGTCGATCTTAGAAAATACCCTAGCACCCTGCAATTGGTCAAATAGATTATCAATACGCGGCAACGGGTACTTGTTCTTAATAGTGACTTTGTTCAATTGGCGATAATCAATACACATCCGCATCAAGTTGTTCAATTGGCGATAATCGATACACTCGATCTGACGAACCCTTTGGCTAGTAACTCTTCAAGTTGTTCTTTCAATTCTTTCAATTCTTTCGGAGCCATGTGATACGGTAGGATAGATATAAACTGGGTATCTGGAGCCAAGTCAATACAAAAATCAATATCACGATCAGGTGGCATACGTGGAAGATCTGAAGGAAATACATCGGAGAACTCCTGAACTACTGGCACTGAATCAATAGCCAGAGTCTCTGCAGTAGTATCCCGAACATAGGCTAGATAATCCAAACAACCCTTCTCAACTATGTGTTGAGCCTTTATAAAAGAAATAACCCGATTAAATGAATTAACCGACGAACCCTTCCACTTCAGCCTAGGCAAAGATGGAATAGCCAAGGCAACAGTTTTGGCATGACAATCTAGAATAACATGATATGGAGATAACCAGTCCATACCCAGAATAATTTCAAAATCGGTCATCTCGAGCAATAAGAGATCTGCTCTAGTTTCATAATCATAGAATGTAATAAAACAGGACCGGTAGATCCGGTTCTTAATAACAAAATCGCCTACAGGAGTGGACACAATAACAGGAGTACTCAAGGACTCACAAGAAACACTCAGGAATGGAGCAAATAGAGATGACACATATGAATACGTAGATCTGGATCAAATACTACTGAGGCATCTTTGCCGCAAACAGAAATAATACATGTAATCACAGCATCTGAGGCCTCTGC
>AWOL01S0055681.1:0-39751 GCA_000715115.1 Nicotiana otophora | reverse complement strand
TAGTACTTAGGGTAGTTGTATTAAATTCGGCTATAGTTTCTATTATATACATTGTGGGTTTCACAGTCTATTTGTCACTTTTATTGTTTGGCTTACCTAGCGGGTTGGGTTAGGTGCCATCACGACCTAGTGTGATTTTGGATCGTGACAAGTTGGTATCAGAGCACTAGGTTCATAGGTTATACAAGTCATGATCAAGTGTCTAATAGAGTCTTTCGAATCGGTATGATGACGTCCATACGTATCTTCGAGAGGCTACAAGGCATTTAGGAAACTTCCCTTCTTCCTTTCCTTATCGTGCGACCTTGTTTTTGCTTAAAGCCTGCACATTCGATTCTTCTTATTAGCCCATATATGATGTTGAGCACCAAGTACCAGTGTGCCCCGAGGGGCTGTGATGTTGTGGATGGGTTGCGAAGGGATGTAGATGCTTGATTACTATCACGATGTGTTGTCTAGACCTAGATACAAATGTGTGGGTGGATCTTTCAGTTGTTCGTCTTTGGGATGAAGAGGATTCATGTATTGTGTTGATGAATACGGGTTCGAAAAGATTAATTGGTTGCCTTATTGTTGTGACCGTGGTGGGGTCATAGGAAGATGTTGATTTGTTGCTAGCTAGTGATATTTGAGGTTGTGTGTTTTGTATGAGGCTTTTATTCAGTGGAATGCATATTTTATCATTTCGGAGCATTTGAGGAAGTCGGCTTGACTGTCATAAGGATGAATATGTACTTGGCAGAGTCTTTGGAGTATTTTATGACTAGTGTTGCATAAGTTTATGAAGTATTCAACTGAATAACAGTGCGAGACCTGGGCCGTTTTGAAGGAAGGTACTGTGGGTTACTGATTGTGTGTTCTATGTCTTCGAACCAAGTGGAGGTGTCTGCTATTAACCAACGGATTGCAAAATCACGTGTTATATCAGTTTCTTGACTAAGGAACGCTTTTGGATCAACTATGACATGAAAATGATGAATTCGAGAATGATTCGAGCTTGATATTCATTGTGTATGCAGTGTGCAAGGAAAGGGAATTTCTTGGTTGCTTCTTTGAGTATTCACGTGCTGGTGAACCGTGGGGTTTTCGATGCGTATTGGCTGCGTAATGGAGATTAAAGCAAGGTGAATGACTTTCGAGGAAGTTCTGGTGAGTTCCAGATTTATATGCGGCATTTAAGGATTTTTGGATTTATGTATGGCTAGGGCTCTAGATAGGTAGTGGGTGGTGTCTGGACTTGTGGTACTTCTATATCAATATCAACTCTACATGGTAGCATTTGAAATATGCAGAAAATGGCTTCAGATTCGCGGAAGGTCCCTTCAGTGCAAGCATTTTGGATTGAGTTACTTTTGGATTTGGCAGTCTGCGTGACTCGGTTGAGTTAGAGGAAATTAGGTCTGATGATTTGACTATGTATTAATGTGTTTCGAAGAATTCACGATTGTTATGGCCATAGTTCGGGGTTGATGTCATCTACGGGTATAGAATATATATTGCGTGTGGTGATTCACTCTCGAATTGAGTTAGATGGAAGGTTCTCGGTTGATGAGGTGTTCAACCTGCTCTTAATTCAGCATTCATTATGAGATTTTTATCTTTTAATGAGTTAGCATGATAGCTGCGATGCGCCGTGTGAGATTCAAAGTTGCGAGATCAAGGTTGTGGTTTAGTTGCGAAGGGGAGATCATGGGTTCTAGATGGCACAACCGATTTCTTATGTTTAGGAGAATACTGGCACTATTTGGTATCTCCTGAGGAGGGTGTGCATTTTAGGGGATGCATTGTGTTTTGACTTGCGGATGCTTCACTAGGGTTACAATGATCGCTTGGTTTTTTGCTGCTGAGGTTCATATTTTTCTAGATGATGCAGAAAATCTATGTGAGTATTTGACTGTAAGATGATGGAGTATGAGTGATGTGTCAACCATTTGAGTAGTGAAGTTGGGATCGGATATGGAGATTCTGGTATTCTTGAGGTTTAAAGACTGGATATTCTTGTAAGAAGACTATCCCTTGGTTACAGACTGTGATGATATGTTAAGAATTGTATAGCTGAGGGTATGTGTTATGGATAGGTTGTTATGGACCTTTAGAAGGTTAAATACCCGTTTGTAAATGATCGTAATTTGGTTTGGATGCTATTTGTAGGCCTAATGAGGATGGATATTCTATATCAGATCAGACTTGCTTACTCTTACGCAACTGTTACCATGGGTATATTATCGGACATAAGGGATGTTATTCATGGCCCAGTCTATGTTTTGTGTTTCTCTCTTATGCTATGACGGATTGCGAGGCTACTTGATCATTCGCACGCATGTTGTAATTCCGATTATGCTTTGAGGTAATATATGAGCGAGATGGCTCTTGTGATGTTGATTTTCTTATTTGCACCCTAGTTGTGCTTGCTCTTTTTCCGTATTGTATTATGCCTATTCATCTCCCTACAATTATATTTGTGCACTTTATCGTGCTTTATGTTGACACACATGTTCTTAGTGAGCACGAGCATTATGGCTTGATGAGTATCCTTATGTGGTGTGATATATCTGGGATCGGGTTGTATGCCGCAATGGAATTATGTGGGAAACCCTTTTTGTGTTATTTTGCATATTTTGTTTTCATTCTATGGGATGAGTTCATGAAATTATTATTTTGTTGTAATATTCATTGCATATACTGGATAGTCCTTTATCATGTTTTCTTTACATTTGTGATTATATCTGAGTATTACTTGTTTGGTGTACGGACCGCGTTATGTGAGGTTCCATGTGGTTTTTGGTGCCACTTGTCGGATAGGCTACTTGTATTGGGTGAGATGAGTCTAAACTTAGCATTTGCACTATCGTATTGGGATGAGGAATGACTGAAAGAATAATACCATATTTTCACTCAGAATTAGGCAATGGTCCTTGTTGGACGAGAGAGCTTCTTGTAAGGCCCTGTAAAATTTGACCTAAAACTTGGGGTTTTGTGGTGCCAAGATAGACTTATGTGTTGATGATTATAGAGATTCTTCACATCTCGCAAGCTCGCCGCGATACAGACTTGTTGGGTTGAACAGTGCGTTGTGGAGTTGAAGAAACGTTTTGGCAGAGTAGGGCATTTCTACGGTCCACTATGCGACCGCAAAATCACTCTACGGGCTGCAGAACCGCCGCAGAGTGAAGCAAAGAAATGGCCCATTTTTGAGGTTGTTTTGCGGTCCATTATATGGCCGCATAACTATTTCGTGGGCCGCACAATCCATCACAGATTCAGCATGAATAATTCCAGAGGGGAGTTCTGTGGCGCATTATGCGACCACAGAACTGGTCTGCGGACCGTAGACCCAAACCGAACAACCCAATTTTGGGACCCTTTTTTGCGGTCCCCTTTGCGGGCTGCATACCTGTTTTGCAGTGCGATCTGCGACCGCAAACCCGACTTCGAAGAGTTTAAGTTTGGAAAATTTCACCCGATCCCATTTTCATAAAAACAACTTATGGTTTATTTTGGCTGGTCCTAGCCGATATTTAGAGAGAGGGGAGTGGTCTAGAGTGAGAGGGGAAGTTCCTAAGGTTAATGTTCATCAACCCTTGCTCAAAGTTGAAGAATTCACTACAAAAACTCACTAGGTCTTCATTCTAAATGTAAGATTCTACTCCCTAGCCCTCAATTCCGGGATTTAATTGGAAATAGGTAATGAGAAAAGCAATTCTTGGGTGTGGTAGTTGTTCATTATGCATGCATGTACCATTAAGGATAGTGTGAAGATTGTTGAGCTCATTTGGGTAAACTTTGGGTAGTGGGATGAATGGATCCACCATTTGAGGACCTTGAAACCTTAATGCACACCTAATGTTTGATAAAATACACAAATGAGCTGGAACCATAAATTCCATCCTAATTTGTGTTCAATTTTGCTATATTTCTAAATAGATCAAAGTGGCTAAGAATTCTGTAACATTGTAGTAATTTAAAAAACTCTAGGCGAGGTATGTTGGTTAAACGTCTCTCTTAGAATTGAACCCCATAATGCCCTTGTAAGTCCCGAGTTGTTCATTATAAATTGATTATTCTGAATAAGCCTTATGTCAAAAGATATATGTTCAATATGTATTCCAAATGTTCTTGTTATGTTATGTTTTACTTGAAAATGTGCTCGAAGCATGGGTTGCATATCTAGTTTGGGAGTTCATCTTGAGGATTCTAGTGAAGGAGAAGTGATTGTGCAGAATAGGGCCGAATCATCGCTTATGGTGGAGGTCAAGGAGAAGCAATACAACGATCCATTGTTAGTACAAGTGAAGGAGGGGATCCATAAGCATAAGACCATGGCCTTTTCTTTTGGCATGGATGACGGTACACTAAAGTACCAAGGGTGATTATGTGTTCCAAATGTAGATGGTCTCTGGGAGAGAATCATGACCGAGGCTCACACTTCTAGGTATTCCATACCCGGGCTCTACAAAGATGTATCATGATCTTAGGGAAGTCTTCTGGTGGAATGATTTGAAGAGGAATGTAGCGGACTTTATGGCAAGATGTCCAAAATGTCAACAAGTGAAGGCCGAGCACCAAAGGCCCGGTGGGTTGGCACAGAAAATAGAAATTCCAATGTGAAAGTGGGAGATGATCAATATGAACATTGTGGTGGGACTACCTCACGCGTCTCGAATTTATGACTCGATTTGGGAAATTGTGGATCGACTCACGAAATCAACTCACTTCTTGCCTGTTAAGGCTACCGATACAGCAGAACAATATGCTCAGTTGTATATCAAGGCAATAGTCAGGCTACATGGTACTCCAGTTTCTATTATCTCATATCGAGGGGCACTGTTCACGGCTAATGTTTGGAATAAATTTCAACAAGGTTTGGTTACTCAGGTAAATCTTAGTACAACCTCTCACCCGCAGACTGATGGGTAGGCAGAGCGGGCTATTCAGACGCTTGAGGATATGTTGCGCGCTAGTATTCTTGACTTCAAGGGTAGCTGGGATGATCATTTGCCACCCATAGAATTTGCCTACAACAACAGTTATCATGCTAGCATTCATATGGCACCGTTCGAGGCTTTATATGGTAGGAGATGTAGATCTCCCATTTGATGGTTTGAGATTGCGGAAGTAGAGTTGATAGGGCCAGACCTCGTGCATCAGGGTATGGAGAAGGTTAGGATCATTATGGAACGATTGAAAACTGCTCAGATTCATCAAAAGTCCTATTCGGATATGCGTCGCATGGATATGGAGTTTAAAGATGATTGGGTATTCTTGAAGGTTTCCCTCATGAAGGGTATAATGCGGTTTAGTAAGAAAGGGAAGTTAAGTCCGAGGTATGTTGGGTCGTACAGAATCATTTAGAGGATTGGTCAGGTGGCTTACAATCTTGAACTTTCTCCAGAGATGTGTTTAGTGCACCCGGTGTTTCACGTATCCATGTTGAAGAAGGTGGTTGGAGATCCATCGCTTATTGTTTCCGTCGAGGCTATTGAGGTTAACGAGTAATTGACTTATGAAGAAATTCCAGTTGCTTTCTTGATAGGCAAGTTCGTAAGTTGAGAAATAAAGAAATTGCCTGTGTAAAAGTACTATGGCGAAACCAAAAGGTTGAGGAGGCCACCTGGGAGGCCAAGGAAGAGATGAAGAAGCAGTACCCTCATTTGTTTGAATAGATATGTAATCAATTCTATGAAATTGTTCCCTGTGAATTATATATCATTTGTACAGTTTATGATAAGGGTGTTCCTTTTTAGTAATATAATACTCGTGGGGTCACGATTGGCGTTGTTTTTACGTTATGTTGTGTCGTTGGTTCATGTATTTGTTGTTAGGGTTGGTTTCTGGGATTCTCTCCAGTTATAGGGGGAAACTCTGGCAAAAGTTTTGAAAATTTGAGGAGTTAGTAAAAAATTTGGAAATTTAGGGAGTTGGTTTCTAATGGCGTATTTTAGCCCTCATTGGAGGAAGAATGATCTTAAGCGGGAGAGGATGTAAGGCCCCGTAAAATTTCACTTAAAACTCGGGGTTTTGTGGTGCCAAGATAGACTTATGTGTTGATGATTGTATAGATTCTTGACGGCTCACAAGCTCGCCGCGGTACGGATTGTTGGGTTGAACAGTGCGTTGGGGAGTTGAATAAAAGTTTTGGTAGAGTAGGGCATTTATGCGGTCCACTATGCTACCACAAAATCACTCTGCGGGCCGCAGAACCACCGCAGGGTGAAGCAGAGAAATGGCACATTTGAGGAGGTTGTTTTGCAATCCATTATGCGGCCACATAACCATTTCACGGGGCTCACAATCCATCGTTGATCGAACATGAAGATTTCTGGAGGGGAGTTCTGCGGCGCACTATGTGACCCAACCTGAATAACCCAGTTTTGGGATCCTTTTTTGCGGTCCCCTTTGCGGGCGGCCCCATACCAGTTTTGCGGTCCGGTCTGCGACCGCAGACCCAACTTCATAGAGTTTAAGTTTGGAAAATTTCACTCGATCCCATTTTAGTAAAAACAACTTGTGGGTTATTTTGACTGGTCCTAACTGATATTTCGAGAGAGGGGAGTGGTCTAGAGTGAGAGGGGAAGTTCCTAAGGTTATTGTTCATCAACGATTGCTGAAAGTTGAAGAATTCAGGAGAAAACCTCACTAGGTCTTTATCATAGAGGTAAGATTCTACTCCCTAGCCCTCAATTTTGGGATTTAATTGAAAATAGGTAATGAGAAAAAAATTTTTGGGTGTGGGAGTTGTTCATTATGCATGCATGAACCATCAAGGGTAGTGAAAAGAAATTCTTAGGTGTGGGAGTTTTTCATTATCGCCTCTTGAAGATAACTTCGCATTTGGGAAGAATGCATCGCATTTGTGATGACTGGGGACTTCGCAAATGCGAGGTATTTATCGCTTTTCGACTTTTGGGGACCTTATGCACTGATCGCATTTGCGATCTGTGTTTCACATTTGTGTATATTGCCATTTCGAACATGAGTTCACAATTGCGACATCTGCAACTGGGTAAAAGATTGTGAAATTGTGACATAGTTCATTTTACATCTTTTTTCAGCCCTAAGCTCTCTAAAGTCGATTTTTGAAGAACATTTTCTCCCCAAATTCATTGGTAAGCATCTTCAACTTCTCAATCAATTTCAAATATTTTCATGAATTTTAAACATCCAATCTATGAATTTTATGGTAGAAATTAGTGTTTTTGGGTAGAATTTAAGAATTTTTAAAATCGAGATTTAGACCTCAAATTCAGGCCAGATTTCGAAACGAAACACATCTGGGATCGGGGGTGAATGGTTAATCAAGATTTTGTTAGAATCTCGGATTTTGACCATGTTGGCCTGGTTTGATGTTTTGCTGACCTTTTAAATTATGATCAAAATCAATCCTTTTTTCATTTATGAGTAGTTTCAGAAGCTTGTTTTGAATTGTTTGAACGATATTTGGCTATATTTGATTGGTTTGGAGGCTTGTTCTAAAAGAAAAGTCGTGGTTTATTGTTGACTTGTTTCCATAAAGACGCAAAGTGCCTTGCCTAGTTTTGTTGAGGGAATGTTTCCTAGTAAAATTATATTATTTGCTACATGCGGGGGGGATGAATATGCAAGGTGACAAGGGTATATGCATGTGCCAGGGTTATCCATGCTCGGGGTAGATCGTATGATTATTTGTGCCTTGTTGAAGTTTGTGATTTCTTGCCTCATGTATTATGTGACCTCTATAATAGTATGAGCATTATTTCAATGCTAGAAACTATAATTTAGCTTACTTTAACTTGATTAAATATGATGGACTTATTGTGAAACTGTCGATGTGCTAGATTCGGTCATATCCATACTTAAATCATGATTTCATGTCCATGTATGTTATTCTTGAGATACTTGGGTTCCACACTTACATAGAAGATCATGTTTGAGTTTTGTTGAGATAGTGAAACAATGGGGTTCTTAGAGTGTATTGGTTCGTTTACTGGTGCAAAAGCAGTGATTGTCGTTCACGTGGTGTATTTTACTTAACCACTCTTCTTGATGTTATCCATGTTTCCTACCTTGCTTGCTTCTTATGTACATGTTCTTGGTGAGGAAGAGTGTATAGCATGAAGGGTAATGCCATGCCATTGCATGTACATTTTCATGTGAGGAAGAGTATAAAGCACGAAGGATGATATCGTGCCATTTCATATAAATTATTATGCACGAAAGATAATGTCGTGCCATTGTATTATATTATCATGTGAGGAAGAGAGTGAAAGCATGAAAGATGATGTCGTACAATCATTTTTATATTATAATGTGATGATGGTAGTTCATGGCACGAAGGGTGTTTCCATGCAGAGGATGAGAGACATGCATTTTATTCTGTTATATTTTCCTTATGTATTCGTTTATGCCTTTATCTTGATTGGTCATTCCTGCATCTATGCCTTTTATGTTGCTTGTTGTTGTCACGCCTTTGATTTATACTTTATTTGTTAATGTTCTATCCCCGCCTTCTATCTGTTTATCTTGTCACAATCATGATTTCCTTCTTGTTTGTTATATTTACATCTATGTCTTTGCTCATTTGTTGTTGTTTTTATCTAAACCTTCTACCTGGTTGTTAATGAAATCTATGATTTCCTATCTTATTTTCTATCATAACTCATGTGCCTCGTACTTTTCCTGTTACTGTTATCTATAGGTTTCTACCTTATTTGTTACTGTTATCAGTGTACCTTCTACTTCGTTGTTACTATTATTTGTATTCATTTTACCTTGTTGGAACTGTTATATTAATGCTTGGTGAGAATGAGATTAATGCACGAAGGGTGTTGCCATGCCATTTGATTTGACATACATATATACGTTTGGTGAGGATGAGGTAAATGCACGAATGGTGTTGCCATACCATTTGGCATCAGTCATAAATGGTAAACGCATTGTAATAACCCGTTAGGTCTTTTTGAGTACTAGCTTCCTTTTCTATATTTCGAGACTTTTCATAGGTCAGTTTGATGATTAATGACTTGCATGCATAGTCCGTGTTAATTTTCGTAAAGTTTATATGTGAAATTTTGAAGAAACTGTGATTTTGGATTTTAAATGTGGCTAGAGTTAACCACAATCACTATTTTTGGTAAACAATCTCGGATCGATTTTTTGATGATTCCAGTAGATTCGTATGAAAAGTTTGGACTTATACGCATGTTTCTTTGGGGTCCAAGGTGACCCGAGGACGTTTCAGCGCTTTATGTGAATGATTGGAAAATTAGTTTAAACTGTGACAATCTTAAGTTTTAATAATCGATTCTTGAATTTTGGTTTTATTTTGGTGATTTGAGCTTGCGAGCGAGTTTGTACGATATTATTACACTTGTGTGGATGCTCAGATTTTAACTCGTGGGGCCCGATTGAGTTTCGGATGTGTTGGAGATATTTTTGCATAGTAGAAGAACTTCTGGTGTTGTTGATTTGCGGGTCTCGCATTTGCGAAGACCTATTCGTAAATGCGAGCTTCATTTTTGTGAAGTGAGGCTCGCATTTGCGATATTAGGCTGGGGCTGGTACGCTTCGCAATTGCGAAGTAGTGCTCGCATTTGCGAGCTGGAGGACATCACATTTGTGATTTGTACATCACATTTGCGACAAAAGGCTAGGTTGGACCGCTTCGCAAATGAGAAGCTTGAATCGCTTTTGCGATGGATGGGTATTGTTGACGGACAATTTTCCTTTTTTTTAAAAATTAATTTAGTTATACTTAATAATTTACACTAAATGTGTTGAAATTATTTTCTATCGATAATTACCTATTTACAAAATTAATTAAGTATTAGTTTTGAAATTAATAACCTATTATTAGTATTACATAATTACAAATATGCTCATTATATTGTTAAAATATTTTTTACATATAAGTTTTATAATTATTCTAACAAATTACTTCTCGAATTTTGATTAATTAGATTACTACATTGATAATTCAAAACTAGTGTGATAATTTAGAAAATAAAGTATTTCAAAAATAATTAATTACAATAATTAATGATATATTTGATATTTATAAATTTTACAATATTTTGTTGAAAATTATTAAGTTTAATTAAGTTAATTTTAAAGAGGTTAAAGTCTAAATGGCTACAATTGCAATTGCACAATTAAACACAGGATGCTATCATTTCAATTAAATATGGCCAAACACAAGAGCCCAATCCGAAAATATCCAGTCCAAACAACTCCTTCATTCCAAGTTGGTAATCCTTGGCACTCCATCTGAGCCAATCAGAGCGTACCACATCGCTCGTTCCATTCACTCACAAAACAAACACGCACCATCCAGGCCGGTAATTCATATCATCAACAGACCAAATTTAACCTCGTTTTAGTTATTTTTTAGAGCCTTGTCACATTTTATCTCCGTCGTTGGATTATTATAATCCAACGGTCGTCGATTATCCCAATTTAATTATTTCTAAAATCCTTAAATATCAAAACAATCGGAGTCGTTGGTCAACAGATCCAACGGCTCTCATTCCATCTCTCATTTTAAACTCTGAGAAACCTCAAACCCTACTCATTCCCTATTTGACCGGGCGCCCTAATTTCCTCTTTTCCCCTCTATTCTCTCAAGCTGTTAGCCCATCAATTGCATGGTCACTCAAAATCATCCCTTTTGTCCTTGCTCCACCGCGAATCCCGCCTAAACATTTCCAATTGCATCGTTACAATTCAAAATCTCAAATCTAAAACCCTAGCTAAAGAGTGAAACTTCAAATCGTTCAAACTGACTTATGCTCCATCAAATTGGAGCATGCATGATGCTTCTTCAGAGCTTCATCATAAAGATTCTGTACCCAGAGGTCAAACGTAGTGACCTCTGGGTTTTTGAGCTTTTTCCGATGGGTTTTCCTTCAACGGTCAACTTGTCTCCACTCAGGTAAAAACTACCACTGATTCCCCTCTGTCTCTCAGATGTTTCACTCGATTTTGCTTGCATCCTTGGTAATCGTCACTCTCCACTACTGATTTTGAATATGTGAAACCCTAAGGCATTGAATGCACTATATATAGAGCCTTAAGTGCACTCACCTAGAGACCGGAAAAAGCGAGAAAGAAAGCAACACTAAGATTTCATTTATAAAAGTTTAGGTTCCTTACTGATTTCTGGTTTCTCTTTTCCTATGCAGCTAAATTGAACTCGTGTTTGGTCTGCTGCCCTAGAAAAGTTCAGTAAACTTTCAATCTTATATCTCTTTGTTCATTTGCTTGGTTAAGTATGATTCGTTCTGTTATTGAATGATCGTTAGCGATGCATCAATGTCTTGACTATTTATATGTTTTGTTAACAACATATAATTATTGAATGTGTTTAAAAAATTATGAGTTATTGGAGTTATAGTACTGTGTTATTCCTAATGAGTATATGGTGACCTATCTCTGTTGTTAAACCTTAAGAATAGTCTAATAATTCTTAAGCTATCCTAATATCTGTTATCTTCAGGCTTCCTTGATGTTGTGTTAAGCATTGTCATTCTTCCTTAAGTATCATTTGTGTTTGTCGTAGTTTATTTGATACTTAGACTTAAATAAATGTGAGTATGTGAGGCTGTCTTCTTGGCCTGGGGATGCTGGTTTATGATATTTGAACTTATCCTCTCCTCTAGCATGCTTTTCTTTGATTCTTGCAAGTCCTTCAGAGGTCATTGACCCTCTGATGAACTTGTAGTTATTTGATCATACTATATGAACATAGTTTGAGCTGACTAAGTTCCTGTACCATCTCTGTATACATTTTGAAGTGCATCATATGTCTAACCTAATTCAAGTTTTGGTATCCTAAGTTGTTAAAACTAAGCTCCATTATGTCTGAAATCATACTCTTAACCTGCTTGACAAATTTTCCAAAGTGCTAGCATCCCTATCCCTTTTTCTGAAGTCTGTGTGTTGATAATGCTAGCTTAATGATGATAGCATTTTCATTTTTTTTAGAGAATATGACTTCATGTTCCCTGTATAAGTAATCCTGCACTTATCTAATCCTTCAAAACCTGTTTATTTGCTTTCCACAACATGTGCAAGTCCTTGTTGTCCTTAGAACTTCATTAAGCCTGCATGAACAAGACATACCTAGCTTATGAATTTAAGATGAACTTCCTGTTGTTACTAATTGAGTTTAACATCATGCTTTGTCAATATGAAGTTGAAAAGTCTTAGGAAGAAGTAGTCAGGTCTTGTGCTTTAGAAATAAACAAAGTTGGTAGCTTAAGTTTCTTTAATACTCTTTTGGAGGCCTAAATCTGGAATGTTAATTTGTGACCATGTCAGTAATCTTTAGAGGTCCTGACCAGGTTAGCAGTTTGTATGTCTGTTGATATTCTGGATTGGCAAACCTATTGACATTCTTAGAAGTTCTAACTGAGGTCATAAGTTTGTGACCTTGCTAACCTCTTTGGAGCTCTAATTGAAATTGTTAGTCCATAATCCTGTTAATATCCTTTAGAAGTGATAATTGGTAATGGTTTCTCTGTCATCACCTTCTAAGGAACTCAATTAAAACGGTTAAATTGTCTCTCTGCTAATACCCTCAGAGGTTGTCAATAAGGACCGTTGGCCTATATACATGCTAGAAGGTAAGACTTGGGCTATGAATGGAATATATCCATACTAATGAATTTCATAGATTTAAATCATGCAACTGTTTTTATCCTTAAGGTGCTTGATCTTAAGTGTTTGGTTTTTAACAGTAGTATGCTAATATCACTGCCACTATATGTGTTTGAAGCCTTGACCTTTATACCTGTTTAATATGTTTGCTTAGTGTTGGAGATATAGTTATGTATATAAAACTGTTTTCTTTTGTGTTCCTTAAGCTATTTTGATTAAGAGAATAGTATAATTATGTGGTATGGTATTATGGTAATTGATTCACATTAAAAGTTCCTCATTGGCACTTAAACCTATAGATAAGAATGAGTTGTTAGCGGTTAAGGGTATTTGGGAGTAGAGTTCAACTCTTGGTTGGGCTACTCTCCCCGGCACAAGTATTACTCAGGGCCTTGAGTACTTGGGAGCTTTGAAGTGTCGGGGGATTCAAAGAGGGCTTTGACCTCGAGCGAGATTCTCTCCTTAACCCTTAATTTATTGACACTCATTATTCTCTTTGGTTTTAATGTTTAATGATAACAAAAGGTTTTCAATGTGGATAATTTACTATACATAGCCACCACATTAGTGTGACCTTCCTAATGTTTAGATATTATTAGTGACTTTTTTCTTATTTTACTTACAAGTTTTCTTATGTATGAACATGTATCGAGTATTATTCTCTAATGACTTTCTCTTTTCTTTGAACATGTACAATTGTCTGGGCTTGTCGAGCTCTTAAGGAACTCGGGCCCAAATCCAGCATTGTGGTATTCTAAAAAGTCAAAGCCTGCCTTCACTCGTCACTTGCTACTGCTGGGCCTGTCCTTTGAGGCCCAAATCTCCCAGAGTCACTCCTCTCCTTTATCTCTTTTTTCTTTTTCGTCATTCCTTTGCTTGCAATATGTCATTGCTCGTTCCTGTTTATTATTTCTCATTATGTATGTGACAAGTATATATTGGATTGAGTGTTTATCCGTATCTCTTAATTCATAGAATGACTTAGGAAATCCTAAAGAACTTATGATTAAAAATAAGCCTAGTTGGCAAGTAATTTTATATCCGCCAATCATAAAATGTTATCAATTTTTCATGTTTCTATCTCTTTTCTTAAGGATTTTTGAAGCCCAAAGGCTTAACAAAAGGCAGTTGTCTCTCTTTTCAAAAATATCAGAATTGGCGTGGTTTAATCTTCCAAAAGGGGAATTAGCTATTTCGAAAATACTATGGTGTTGCTGCACGAAAATAAAAGGTTTTTCGAACGGTCTTATACTTCAAAACCAAGGTACATATTAGAATCATTTGCAGAACACTTTCACTACAATAGAATGACATAAACCTCCATGCTTTTGGGAATAAAGAACTTCTGTCTTTTTCATTTTTATACAAACATTTCCATCTTTCATAAAATTTCTCTTTAAGCCTATATATTAATACTAATTTCCTAAAAAGCTTTCTTTAAATCCATCTCCTTTAAACCATACTTCCCTTTGTAGAAATTATGTACTAATAGATGGTAAGCTATACCCTTAGAGCACTAGTTAAGGCATAGTACAAATAATTAATTCTAAATTTAGTCTAAGTCTTGTGGAGCTACCTCATGTAGATTTTAGGGGGCGCCTAGCACCTCCCCTTAGAAGAACAAGAACCATTACCCATAATCTCACGGGTTAGCAGACTAATAAATAATATGACTTTAGTAATTAAATAGATACCCTAGTATACCTTCAAAAAGTAGGTGGCGACTCTCTTTCATCAATAATAGAATAACCACAAGTTGAATCTTGTTTTGAATAGTGCAAAATAGGATGCAACAGGTACTACGCAAATGCAAAGTTTTAGTCGCAATTGCGACAACTGAAGGGCTCAAAAACAGTTTGCTTTGGCGACTTTTGGTTCGCATTTACGGACATCACAATGGGATATTTGCAGCTGGGTAAAATGTGGGGATTTTGGGACTTTGCTCATTTGACACTATGTTTGAGACCTAGACTCCATAGAGGAGATTTGTAAAGAGCAATTTCTTCTCAAATTAGTAGGTTAGTAATCTTAACTTGCTTTTGTTCAATATCCATTACCTTTTCATGAATTTCATCTTCAAGTATAAGATTCCTAGAGTACAAATTTGGGGTTTTGGTGTCACACCACAAACCTAGCGAGGAGTGGCTGACAACCGGTGCCAATACTCAGCCCAAGCGTACCATTCTGTAACTGTCAACTCTAAGGGGTAGCCCTAAACATAGGCCGAGGAAACCTACCTGCAAGTTGACAATACCAATCAAGGCTGACACGGCCATGTTTTGAATGATCTGAAAATATCGTCTATCTCATTCGAGGGCTAGACATACAAAATCTCATATACATAACTATGCAGGCTGACGAGGCTTCCATGAACGTCTACAACCAGAAACACCAAACTGAACATGCACACAGGGCTAGCAAGGCCACAATACTAACATACAAAATATACAGGACTCGTCTACAAGCCTCAGGAGATAACAAAACTATATCATGGCCGGACAAGGCCTCGACCTACCACAAAAACCTGTATATACAAAATGGACTCCAAAGTCTAGACCTGGTAACTCCGGGGGAGTAGAGCTTACCAATCAAACTGATGTTTGGCTCTGTCTACTAGGAAGGTCTATTCGGCTGTCCATCAGGACCTATAGGCATGAAATGCAGTGTCTCCAGCAAAAGGGACGTTAGTACAAAATACTGTACCGAGTATATAAAGCAATAGAATAATTGAAAGATAAAATTGAACTGACAATATAATAACTAAAAGTAATTAGGATACAAAGATGATCTGAAGATATGCTTACCTACTGATACTGACTCAACTCTCTCAATATAGAAGGTAAAATAGTTGTCCGACCCTATAAGGCTCGGTACGTGTAACTTCTCGGCCGTTGTAGGCTCGCTCATAGGTGCTCGGCCATACTATGCTCTATATCTCGGCCAGTCTGGGTTACCTCATAGGTGCTCGTTCATAGTATCCTCGGTATATAACTTACCATCTTATCAGAGGTTGCCCAATAGGGGCCTGCCTACTAGTTACAACTCGGTGATAGTGAAAATACTGTAATACTGTATATATATAGACTCTTTGCTCTCTTGACTGAAAAACGACAATACTTAACTGAATATATTGTCCCGATAAGGGAGAATATTTGTTACACCCCGTACATTCAGGTTAGAATTCATCTTAAGAGAATCAATATGAGTTAGAGAATTGAATGACCTTTACAAAGATAATGATGGGTTAAAACAAATTTTTAGGAGTATCGCGAGGGCTGGCAGGTTAAGAAGCTAATCGAATCAAAGAAAATAAGTTTCGTCGAAAGTCGGCAAGTTAGGAATGTTATAACCCATACTTGTGGGGTGATACTAGGGTGATGAAGATTAAAAAAAGGTAATGTTATGAGGTATTTTAGTCATATGATAGTGGTGTGTTAAGTTTTGAAGCCAAGCGAGTTATGAAAAAAAGGCCAACAAAAGTTGTCGCAAGTTACGTTCATTATTTCACTGAAATTTAGGTCAAATTTCATAGGTGATACACACACCATATTGAAGATCTACGAGTTTAGTTTCCAAAGCATCAAACTATTTGTCGATACGACATCGGAGTAGAGAGATATTCGTGTTTTTGCGAGACTGTGCAAGCACCTCCTGTTGGGACCCACTTGAGACGGCCACCGACCTTATTTCTTTTATAAGATGTTTCAGCCTCATTTCGGGCCATTTCTCACCCAAAATTCGTCCACAATATCTCCAAAACCCTCTCTAACATACCCCAAGATCCCAAGAACTAAACTCAAGGGAAATCAACTCAAATCATCATCAAATGTGTTAAAGACTACAAGAGAATGCTTTTATGATCTTGTGGTGTGATTGAGGGATATTGTGAGCGAAGTGGAGATGGGGTTTCGAGTTGTATCTTCTGTCCAAGGTATGTGTAACATCTTCTTGATTGTGCCTAAGGTTAATCTTGTGTTGGTTGTGTTGTTTGAGTGAAAACCCATAAGATAACACTTGAAAGAATTGATTTGGTCAGTATGCTTTAGACATGTATTCATTGGTATGACAGGGCCCTGTCCTGACCCTTATGATGTTTATGTACTCTTAGAGTCTTGTAGACAAATGTTATGTATATGGATGCTGGTAAGTCCTTGTCGGCATATGTTTTTAGTGTACAAATAGTCATGTTGGCCTTATATGCTCGTATGTCACATGTATAAGATTGTATATCATGTTGGGTCATCCTATGTCCAGTATTCTCTTAAGTTTTATTCTGGTTATCTCATGATTTCCTTTCCGGCCCATTTACGCCTGATGGTATGATAAGAAAGATATGTTATGTAGATACTCAGTTGAGTAAGGCACTAGGTGCCCGTTGCGTCCTTCCGATTTGGGTCGTGACAAACTCGGTATCAGAGCAGGTCTGTCCTAGAGGTGTCTACAAGTTTTGTCTAATAAAGTCATATTTATGAGTGTGTTGCACGCCACACTTATAAACATAAGGCTGCGGGACATTTAGTATTGTCACCTTCCTTTGATATTCTAGATCATGCGATAAAGCAGAGTTTTGGGTAATCGAGTCTAATGTGTGTGTTGATATAGGTTGTACAAAGATGTCATTACGCAGAAGAGATGCATCTAGTCGGGGTGTTAAGGGCGGATTAGGAGTGGGTATGAGACGCATAACCTCTATTGAGACAGATCTGTATGAGGACCAGGGTGAGCCCCTCCCTCAGATAAAGCCGATTCCACTAGTATTAGAGGAGCTGAGCAAGGCTCTAGCATCATTAACTCTGCGATCTCCAGCACTGACTTTGTCTATATAAGATCAGCAGTACAGGTATTGATGTAGTTGGTAGCCTCTCAGGGTTGGCATCACCCGAGGGCCCCTAATAGTGATACAACCCTTAAAGGGTCAGGAAATTCATAACCTAAGGAGTTCAGAGAGTGAAAGCCATCTATATTTCCAAGATATGATTCTGATGAAGCTATGGGATGGACTAAGAGGGACAGGACAGGTGATGATTACATATGACTGATAGATGGTGGTGGGATATAGCAGATTGGATTTGCGTAGTGACTTACGCGCAATCATATAAGTAAAGCAATATTAGACAACTAAAGAATGAAGCATGTTAGAGTACGAGAAGTCGAGAATCAAGGATTTTTTGTTGAAATTACTTCGAAAGAAATAAGAAGTGGAATGTTTTGAAAGGTTTATGCGAAACTAAATAGAGCAATATGGAAGACTATTAAGCGACGTAAGTTAAAGTATGGGAGTAGAATAAGATTCATAGGCAAGTGAGATCTAAGGTTATAAAGAATTATGGGCCCCGTTTTCATTAAAAGTGGATTAGTAATTTTAACGGGATTATCGGAAGGTCAATTTAACCATAAAGATGCGAGGTGCTGATATTGGAGGATGACTTAGGATCAACTAGAACTAAGGTACCAATTAGAGCCTCAAAGGACACTCACACTAGCTAGCATTGCAATAATATAACCCTAAAAGAAATTGGTAAAGATACCCTTGACAAACCACGTGTACTAAAGTTAAAATCGTCGAAAGAAGGCATGCTGGCAAGAAAATATGACTCGCTACATTTATAGACCCCTATAAATTGTCTTTAGATGAAGAAAGGTTACCCTTTGGACAACTGTAAGCTACTAGGAATATAGACTTACGGAAGGCAGAAAGACGAGTAGGACTTCAAGTGTGAAACATTGAACTATTTTCCTAAGGGGGGAAGACGAGGTGGTAAAGCACTAAGTTAAGAGCAGTTTTGTTTAACAACAAAAAGATTGGAGGATTGGGACAGAAAGGCGGATAAGTAATTTTGAAACAACACACGGGTACAAAGTATATGAAAAAGAGACAATATTGGTTTATAAATTGATGATAAGCATAGTCAAACACTTTATACATGGGAATGTTAACGTGAAGAATTCATTAAAGTTGGAAGATATATCTCCAATGGAAATTGCGGAGATTAAAAGGAGAAGGAAGAACAATCATAAGGAGTTAGAAAGCGACCCGAGTACAATGACTCTTGAAATTAAAGATAGACCATGTTAATGTCTAAATGTTGCAACCATGAGGGATAATCGAAATGACAACAAGAACAAGGGAGTTAGTACGATATTTCAAGGAAACAAAAATCTAAAGAAGAGAAACCATCAAAGTGGAAAAAATAAAGTCGACATTAAGGATAAGACTTAGGATAGACAATAAGGAAAGGACCAAGTAGAAAGAAGCAGTATGAAGGTAAGTTGTTTCACAACGTCAGTTTCTTCTATAAAACGAAATTTTACCAATGAAGAATACGTCAAATATATGCGGTAACAATAAGATGAAAATCAATAGATGAGGTCTAGAACTATATGTATAAGCGATTCAGAATGTGTGGGGATTAGATCAGAGTTGCAAATAAGGAATATCATAATATAAACCAAATAAGAAGCCATTGACAACTAGGAGCAGTGAAAAAAATAAAGAGAAATGGAGAACTATAATGGTACACATGTTTCATAAAAGACGGCTTAGAACTAGAATAAAAAGAGCGAAACTAAGATTATAAGGGAGGCATTTAGTCGTAAGTCACAAGTGGTTTGATAAATAAGCAAGCACAAAAGGAAAAAAGGGTTGACTAGAAGTCTTCACATTTTAACAAGTTCGAAATATGCTTGGCAGAATCAGTCAATAAAAATATAATGGTCAGGAATTTGGAAGAGTTATCTCTTGTAGATGGGGAAGATTTCCATTTTAGGGAAAGTTAAAAGAAGTATTCGGTAAGAGACAACTACAACTGTTTGAGTCTATTGAAGGTGGGATCTTGAAATATCATGGCCGATTGCGCATTGGGACAGAGGTTCATTATTCATGCTATTCTATTCATCTTGGAATCTTAAAAGTATACCATGATGTCAAAGGATCACATTGGTAGGACGACATGAAGTAAATCATTTTAGGGTTCGTAGCTGAATATTTCAGTTGCTGATCGGACAAAATACAACATCATGAACCCAATGGATTGACATGAATAAAGTAACCCAATATAGAGAGGAGAAAAGATTGACATAAGATTCATTACAAATATAGCTAGTTCGATTCTACATGGACAACTGTGATTAGTTTGATAAAAATCAGTTTGCTTTTACTAGATAAATTACTATGGGTTATGTAAAACGGAAGGGTGCAGAAAGTAGATCGGGTACAAAATATTTCTGCCTCGATTACGGTTAATAGAAGTGCTCGGTTACATATAGCTTCTGAAATCCCACTCAAGAAACATGGGTACATAAGATAATTCTAGCAAGTAAAGCGTACAATTCAGATGCTCAAAGACATGTTACAAGCTTAGATGTCAAATTTAACGAAACGATGGGATGATCAATTATCGACTATTGAGGAATGCACAACAATAACTATAGTAGTATTCATACATGCACGAGGACCATAAGAAAATATTTTAAACTAAACGGAGTAACTCCTTATAAAGCATGATGTGGAAGGAAATATAGATTCCCCATAAGATTGTTTGAAAGACAGAATTATTCGATCTGATCTAACGTATCAAGTTATATAAAAGTCAGCCTATTTCAAGAGTGTTTGTTCTTAGAAGCGTGATAGATCGAAGACCAAAACATGACGGCGAGATGTAAGGAAATCCCAAGTTGATAATGAGGCCTTCTTGAAAACATCGTTCATGAAGATAAAAATAGCTTAATGGGACAGGATAATCAAGACATATATAAAGCCACTCCAAACTACCTATAAAAGGGACTAAAGTAAATTTTCCCTCATAATTAGGATGTGTTCACCCGATTATTATGTTATGATATTGAAGAAATGCATTAAATGATATACAAGTGATAAAGGCTCGATCTTATGAGAAGATTCTAGTAGTTATAAATGAATTAGGAATCTATGCTGCAGAAGCACATGAGGTTCAGATTACAGAGAACCTATCTTACGAAGAGGTTCTAGTTGCTATTTTAGATCAGTTTGTCCATAAGTTAGGGACCAAAAAAGTATCTTCTGTAAAGATATCGTGGAGGAATAGGAACGTCGAAGGTAAAAAGGTGGAAGCCATAGAAGAGACAAATTCTAAGTACCATGAATTGTTTCATATAGAAGATTCTTGACTACTGTAGCTCGATCATGTGTTTTCTTATCCCATGTTATGCGATTTCGATCAACTCTCATTTTATGATTAAATGATACTCAGAATTAAAGCGTAACAGTGTTTTTAGGAGTAGAATTATTTGGACACGAGGTATGGGTTATTCTTGTTTGCATAGGAGACTTTATCAAAATTTCTGTAAAATCCGTAAGAGCTAGTTTCTCCTCTATGACTCCTTTACATTCGAGGACGACTATTCCAAAGGGGGGAGGGTGTTACACCTCATACTTTCAAGTTAGAATTCATATTAAGTGAATCAATATTATTTAGAGAATTGAAGGACCTTTACAAAGATAATTATGGGTTAAAACAAGTTTTTAGGAGTATCGTGAGGGCTGGAAGGTTAAAAAGCTAATCAAATCGAAGAAAATAAGTTTTGTCGAAGGTCGGCAAGTTGGGAATATTATAACCCATACTTGTGGGATGAGAGTAGGGTGCTTAAGATGATAAAAAGTAATTTTATGATGTATTTTAGTTGTGTAATAGTCGTGTGTTAAGTTTTGAAGCCAAGCGAGTTATGAAACAAAAGTCTACAAAGGTTGTCGCAAGTTACGTTCATTATTTCACTGAAATTTAGGTCAAATGTCATTGAGCTTTTATACCAATGTATTTTAATTTATGGAGTGATCCAATGATCAAATTGATGATCTACGAGTCTAGTTTCTAACGCATCAAACCGTTCATCGATATGACATGGTAGTAGAGAAATATTCACGTTATCGCGAGACTGCGTAAGCACCTCCTGTTGGGACTCACTTGAAACGGCCACCAAACTTACTTCTTTTAAAAGATGTTTCAGCCTCATTTCGGGTCATTTCTCGCCCAAAATTCATCCAAAAGATCTCTAAAACCCTCTCTAATATACCCCAAGATCCCAAGAACCAAACTCAAGGGAAATTAACTCAAATCATCATAAAAGGTGTTAAAGACTACACGAGAATGCTTCTATAATGTTGTGGTGTGATTGAGGGCTATTGTGAGCTAAGTTGAAATGGGGTTTCTAGTTGTAGCTACTTTCCAAGGTATGTATAATATCTTATTTATTGTGCCTAAGGTTAATCTTGTATTGGTTGTGTTGTTTGAGTGAAAAATCATAATATAGCACTTGAAAGAACATGGGATATGGTTATCTTTTTGGTTGGACTATTTTGTGGCTAAATATATGGTTTGTGGTGGCTGGAAATTATGAAAAATAATTTGATACCGTTGTTAAGGTTTTCTATGTGTTAATTAAATTGATTGAAGAAGAAAAGATGAAAAACAAGTGACTGACGATACGAGTTAAGGTGCTAGGCGTATAGGGCTATTTTGGAAGGCATTTTGTGGATGTTTTGAACTAAGAATAAAATAGTACAGATAAGTATGATGTTCCGGAGGTTGTAAACTAATTTCTGGAATAAGAGTTGGATTCAACTTATGTTATGTTATTAGTAAAAACGAGATTGCCGCTCAATATGATTGTTATGATGATCGGAGAATCTCATATTGGATTATATTGTTGTTGTTACTATTGTTGGTTATAGTTGTTGTTGCTGGGCTGTTGATGACCCTTAGTGTTCTTTAGGATGTATGGAAAATAGGGGAGTTTCTGCCCGATGTTTCGTAAGGCATACGACTAGCCAAATACGATGGTAGTACATTATATGTTGACGGCAATATCATTTCACTTGTTTTAGATGCAAGAAGGGTTTTTGAGCTTGATTGAGTAATAAGGAAGAGATCATACAGGTATGCTAAGGCACTCTTTATTTCTTTTGTCATGCTCTAAAGTGAAATAAGCGTAAACGATATGCCATTTCATAATGGATTTACTCCTAGAAACTAAGGTTGCCGATGTTGTTCTTTCCTTAAAAAGTTATTCTAAGTATGTATGTATGATGCTTGAATTCTATTGAGGTTCCTATTGATGGTATGATATCCATAAGGTTAATCGAAGGTGAAATAGCCTTACGTCACTCCGAAAGGTTTAGAATGTGATTCCATGAGTCCAACATGCATTATATATATGTATCTATGTTACTTTATCGAGCCGCGCTATAGTCGGCCGGGTACGGCACCTACTATGCAACTACTAATCAGTTGGGTTTTACCGAGCTCAACGTTCCCGGGTATGATTCTACCGAGCCTTATGATGGCTGGGTACAATTCTACCGAGCCTTATGATGGTCAGGTATGTTTTTTACCGAGCCTATTACGGCCGGGTATGATATGATGATGATGATGCCCACAGAGGAGAACGTTTTTAAAAGCTTATGTATATTCATGTATCATGCATTTCATGTCATTATCTCTCAGAGGTACTCAGATGTTACAGGTTGTATCTTCTCTATCTCTCTTTACATTACTGTTCTTAATTATGCCTTCCAGCCTTGCATACTCGGTACTTTATTCGTATTGACGTCCCTTTTGCCTGGGGACACTATGTTTCATGCCTGCAGGTCCCGATAGATAGGTTGACAGTCCTCTTAGTAGGCTATCAGCTCAGCGGAAGGTGTTGGTGCACTCCACTAGCTTCAGAGGTTCTTATTTGGTCAGTATGCTTTGGACATGTATTGATTGGTATTGCGGGGCCCTGTACCGACCCTTATGACGTTTATGTACTCTTAGAGGCTTGTATACTGATATCATGTATATGGATGCTGGAAAGTCCTTCTCGGCATATGTTTTGAGTGTACAAATGGTCATGTCGGCCTTATAGGCACGTATGTCACATGTATAAGATTGTATATCATATTGGGTCGTCCTATGTCGAGTATTACCTTATGTTTTATTCTAGTTATCTCATGATTGCCTTTCCAGCCCATTTAAGCCTAATGGTATGATAAGAAAGATATGTTACGTGGGTACTCGGTTGAGTAAGGCACTGGGTGCCCGTCGCGTCCCTACGTCATGACAATATTATAACTTATGAGACTAGGATAATCTACATAAATTCAGGAATACGAACTTCTCTTTATGTCTCGTCATCAAACACATGTAGTTACAAGATCATGCCAAAATGAAGGAAACGCTTAGCCTTAACATACCTCAATATCCTTTTCTCTTCAATAGTTTCCAAGTAGTCCACAATACAACTCAATCTACAGTATACAACAAGGTCTATGATTAATGCTAAGAAGGAACTTAATTTGAATCTTCTAAGTTAGTAACTTGTCTATATAAGTTTGTGCAGAATCTCCCCTATAAATTTGACTTCCTCCAACTCCACACATCAACCACAACAACTAGAAAAATACAATAAGAACAACATTAACAATAGGGTACATAATATTTCATTAACAAGTCATTAACATATCGCGACAAGCGGAAAGCTCGGATTGAATCCCTTTTGAGTCCTTTAACCCCAAAGTCATTAATTCATTAACTTAACAACATGTCCAATATGATATTTAGTACAATTGGAGGACTTCTAACCCCATATTCATCTCCTAATTCGCACTCAAACAACCCAACAATCCAACAATAACAACAAGTATAACTTTCCATTGTTATGTTTTCCTTTCTCTTCTTTTTTACAATACCAACCGCAAGTTAGTCATGTAGACAATATATTTATAATAAAAACACCATAAAAAAGTCATTTTTCAAGGTTTCCAACCATTTAAAGTTCATGGAAATAACCCTTCCAAAACAGCCCATTAAGAACAATAACATCTCAAACTATTTCAAGTATCCTCTTGTAGCAACCAACACAAAAATGACTTCAAGAACAGGTAGTAGAGTACTATACATACCTAAACCTGTAGCAACCACTTGAAATTTCAGCCAAACACAGCCCACAACAATCCTCAATGACAACACAACCTCAAAGAGGTGTTGTTCTTCACTAGAACAAACTTTTGATGTTAAAATATAGTGTAATCACTTTGGAATCACTCTTAAATATTTGGAATCTGTTTAGGAGGGTTAGGAGGAGTGTGGAGACGAAGTTGGGTCGAAACATAAGCAAACATTGTTGTCCAAATCGATTTTAAAACAAAGTAGGTCAACCACCGCCTAAGTGGGTTCCATAGGGAGCTGCTTGCGAAGTCTCAGGAAAACACGAATATCTCTCTGCTCCCGTATTATATCGACAAACAGTTTAATGCATTGGAAACTAGACTCGTAGATCTTCAATTTTGTGGCGTATTACCTATAAACCCAAGTATATGCAGAGAAACGCTTAGTGACATTAGACCCAAAGTTCAGTAAAACTTATGGCCTTAACTTGTGACGACTTCCATGGACTTCTGTTCCACAACTTGCTTGACTTCAAAAATTAACACATGATTATTATATGACTAAATTAACTCATAACACAACCTTATTATCATTTTAAGAACCCTACTATCACCCCAAAAGTACAGGTTATAACATTCTAACTTGTCGACTTTCGACGAAACTTATTTTCTTCAATTCATTTAGCTTCTAAACCTTCCAACCCCCTTGGTATTTGTTGTTCATGATCATAAATATTTGTAACCTCCAAGGTAATATGTTTAAATTACTTTATTTACTTTCAAAGATGATCTCCTTTCTGAGCTTACATCAGTTAACTTAAGACGTACTTTTACGTATAAAAATATAGGGTGTAACATCATTCCCCCCCTTTGAAACATTCGTCCTCGAATGTTGACTGATTGACTTATTAGTCCCCAACCCTCACGATACTTCTGTAAAACCTGTTTTAACTCATCATTATCTTGGTAAATGTCCTTAGACTCTCCGACTTATATTGATTCACTTAAGATGCATTCTAACATGCAAGTACTGGTTGTAACATCCTTACCCTCTTAGAAACATTCGTCCTCGAATGTTAACTCTTAGAGACTTGCAAAATATTTTCCAGAGTCTCATCTGTAAAATAGACCAAAATTGACCAGCACGTAACTAGAAAACAGACAATACATGCCACATATGGCCAATGTCTATAAATAGTAACACCTGGCCTCACACGACCGTCAATCATAAGTACTGCAAGTCAAAAATAAGAGCTCACCTCACGACCTACTGGTTTGAACTAGGATGTGCTGTAATATCCCATCTCGACCCATATCTTTAGTTTGAAATAGGTGGGGGTATTTAGATTTCATCTCCTCTGTGGCCGCCCACATTATTTCTTTAACGTTCTTATTTCTCCATAATACTTTCACGGAGGATACCTTTTTTATCATCAACTTTTGGATATGTCGATCTGAAATAACCACTGGAATCTCCTTGTAGGATAGATCCTCTATAATTTGAACGTCACCTACTAGGACAACCCGAGAAGGGTCTCCCATGCACTTCCAAAACATGGATAATGGACCAATTCTAACTTTGGAGGCAATTAAGCTCATAACCTACTCGGTTATCTGTCGAATGACTCTGTACGGTACCATATATATCCGACTAAGCTTTTCCTTCTTACAAAATCTCATGACACCTTTCGTATGTAACATATTTAGGAATACCCAGTCGTCTATGATTTTTCATATGTTTTTACTTTAGGAATTCTTATTCTACGACCTTGGCCATCGCATACTTTTTATTTTTAAGGTTTTTAGAACCAAATACAATCCTCATCTTGGCTCTTATAGTTCTCGCTTTACTTTTCATAGACTTAGTTATCAACTTGGTACTTGTAACATTGCTAGTCAACCCTTCTGTCAAACCTTGTATAGAGATATACACATATTTCTGCTCTGCTTGAGGGGTGAGTGATTTAGGATCAACTTCAACTTCTCAACCTCGTATTCTGTCCTTCTGACTTACCCTAGTCTCCTAAAAATTTATACTTGACTTGTCATCTTAGCTTAGTCATATTCTTGATCTTTTAAATTATGGTACTTCTGTATAAGCTAGCACATTTCTATTTTTAGCATGGCTTGTCCTAACAGACACTTTTAAACTAAATAGTTGATCTGGAGAGTCGTTCATATTTGTTATACTTTATAGTCCATGATCATCTTTGAAGTACCCGCCATATGACATCGCTCATCTTAGATCATGTTTTCTTATTTATGTAGTATTCTAGAATATGACGCTGCTGTTGTCTGTGCTCTTCACTCGAATGGTAAAAATGATGCTCCCTCACCTCGATTATTTCTCGGAGTCCCACAATAGAGGGGGAACATAATTAGCCTGTCATATCTACTCCATATTTTGTTATCTCTATGGTTGGTACTACTCTAACTGGCTTTATCATAGATCTGTTATAGAATATGGCCCTTGTACTATCTCTCTTGTACCTCTTCTATTAAGAGTGATTCTGCAATGTTTTGAGTCACAAGTTTTATAATTATCTGGTTCTAATAGCTGGAATCTTGATTTACTTAGCTATTGTAACTCTCGAGCTTCCTCTTTTCTCTCAGCCTTTATGTAGGCTTAAGCTATCTTCCAATCTGTGGCTCAGGGTATTAGTTATTAATTTAGCCTTTCGTGGACACTATGAACATCCATAGTTATATTCTTCTAACAATTCAAGCCTTTGTCTGTGATGTGGACTCAATTCTTTCTTTTAACATATACCAGAATCACCTATAACTGTAAGCATGTCAACATATATGCTTCATGGATAATACTCTGAAATCTTAAATGCGGTCATAACGTAACTAAATCTAGGTCATAGATTGAAGAATTACTTTCGTGCCTTCTCATATGTCTTTGGATGTAAGCAATTACTTTTCCTAGTCATTTTGCCACTTGTTACATGAATACTTTACTTATTTTAGTGCCCACGCATATTGGAATTTTGTGTTACTCATATGAGCTTGAATATTACTTTTGATTTTACTTCCCGTTCATTAGTCATGATAGTTTCCACTTCCTTATTGAGTGCATACAATGTTCTAATGAGACTGTTGTTACTAGATCATTTCTTCCATAATTTCGAATTCAAGTTACTATGCTTAGGTTGAAGCCTTCTTCCTTATTTCCTCAACTAGTCTTACATTGTCATAGTTAGGGAGACCCTCTGACTCTTGTAAAGCTGCAAGCTTATCAAATCATATACTTGACGGAATGTTTGATGTTCTTACTCGCCTATAATTATCCTTAGTTACTTACCTCCGTGCCCTTGTACTCGTAGGGTTACTTCTGAACTCAAATTTTGATTGTGTCCCCTGTAGCACTCTCTTATATTTACGTAACACTTGTATGATACCTTTAACTACACCAACTCCTATCTGAATATTTCTCAAGGATTACGATCTCATATCGGCAAGACTGAATTCCCTATGCTGGGGTTCACCTCTTGTCTAGCCATAACTAGGATCTTCCTGAATCAACTACTCTACTCGTTGGTCCATTCTCCTATCTATATTCTGCATAACCCCTCTTGGGTTATGTCTTTTGTCTTAACTTAACTCTCGCATTGACTCCTTATGTATCAAGTGTCCATTCGCACTTATGTATCAATAACATCCTGGCCGGGAACCCTTACTTCCTCTCCACAGCGTCGTGCTTGCATAATGTTCTTGCGGCATAACATATAAGTAGGATCTTAATAAATGCAATATCATTCATTTTTCCTTTTTACATTATTCTTCCTTTTCTATCCTGTATAGCCTGAACCACTTCACTTCGACTTAATACCATATCAGAACATCTTACCCCCTTTAGGGCAGTACTAACATTTAATGCTCTAAAGTTTTACCTGCAAATGTTTTACCTCTTCATCTTCGGCGTAGTTTCACATCTCCAATGACCCTTACCCGCCTTGCGGTAACACTTATGTACTAGGGATAACTAAATTTCTTATGCACGAGGGTGGCACCTAGTATAATTATCACATTTAGTCCTTTAAGCATAACTCTGCTCAAAGTGCCTGCTTTAGGCAAGCGTCTTCCTGAACGACCTTAAAAGGTTATTCTTCTGTTGTCCATTATATTATTGCGGGAACATGATCTCTGAAATTCTTAGGATGCCGACTATTAACAAACCCCCTGGTCCCTAATTCTTGTTTGATTTTATCTTGTTTACTATCCCATACTAATTTCTATTACTCGGGGGGGTCTAACTTAGCCTTCTGGTAATCATATTAGAGTCACCAACTCATTTCTCGAAATAAGGATATGACTTTATGGCTTATACTCTTTTATTGTCTCAAGGCATGTCTCCTCTTGTCTATTCCTTCACTTGACTATAAACTCTATCATATTTTGATTTACCTTTATCACCCATTTATCACATCTTACTCGTAATGCTTCATTTACTCTTTTCTTATTCTCCTGCTACTATTTCTGTCTATCACTTTATTCTAAAACCTTGAACAAAAAGTTCTTTCGCTTTTAGCTCCCCTTGCTCTATCTCACTGGCTCTTCGGGTCGCCTAACATTCTATTTTTACTAGGGTCGGGAGTCATACTAAGGTAAATATTTATCCCTTATTGGATACCAGTGTCCATCTTCTGATATTTTTGAACATTCTAGTATTCATATATGACTGTACTATTCTAAAGTGCTCCACATGGGTGTCTTACAAGGGGAACTATTTCCATGTTTGCAATATCCTTCGAAAATGTCAGCTAATGCTAACAATCCATCAACAATTTTGGGTTACTCAAACCCCAACTGGATCCTGATATCCCATCATTCTCTTAAACTATATCTGTTAGCTCCCATAGGGCATAACTAAGATAGGTGTGTCCAATTGTACATACCTCTGTTACTGTTAAAGGTAACTTCTAATGTTTATATTTCTCTGTCTGAATTATAAATAGTGGTAATCTTCACTAACTAGGTACCTTATACCCTTCTTCACCTTGTTTCTTTTACATGTTGAAACTTGTATCTACCTTCTAATTCTCTCGTTGATATTTACCATATATGTGGATATATATTCATGCCTTAGGGCTCTTTAGCAAGAAGCTTACACGTCTTAGTACACACATGATCTACTGAAAACCTCACATTTACTCATCATAAGCATGATGCAAAATTGACTTCCTCTGACTCAACTCTTCAACAGCCATATCCAATCTCTTACTAATCGTATTCTTTCTTGATGTAGGTATGTAACGAACCAAATTGTTGTTTTGAGATTTTGCGTTCCATTCGGTGGTTTGAGATCTTGAGTAGCTTAAAATTGTATACTATGACTTGCGTGTTTGTTCGATGAGTAATTCGGGATTGATTTGGAAGAATGATTCTCATTTTAGAAGTTTTAAGTTGAAAAAGTTGACCAAGTTTGAATTTTGTGTATTTGATGTCGGATCAGAGTTTTGATGGTTCCGTTAGGCCCAGATGGTTATTTTGGCCTTAGGTGTATGTCTGGTGGTGTATTTGGAGGCTCCTAGGTTGTTTTGGCTTGAATTGGCGAAAGTTGGATAGTTGAAGGTTTGGAAGGTTGATAGGCTTGACCGAGAGTTGACTTTGTTGATATCGGCTTTGGATTGTGATTTCCAGAGTCGGTATAGTTCCATTGTGTCATTTGGGACTTGCATGCAAAATTTGAGGTCATTCCGAGTTGATTTGATATGGTTCGGCGTGAGTTTTTGAAGTTGGAAATTTATTAGTTTATTAGGCTTGAACTGAATTGCGATTCATAGTTTTGATGTTATTTGGTGTGATTTGAGGCCTCGAGTAGGTACGCCTTGTGTTTTGAGACTGATTGGTGTGATTGAACAGGGTCCCGGGGGCCTCGGGTGTGTTTCAGATGGGCTGCTGCAATTTCTTCATGCTTCGGAGTGCTAATGGCCGGTGTCTGATGTCCTTTTTCGCGATCGCGAAGAGGGCGTCGTGTTCGAGTAGTGTATTTTGGTACTGGCATCTTCCCCTCTTCGCGTTTGCGATCGAGCTTCGCATTCGCAAAGCAGCCATATGCTGGGAGGAGCTTAGCCTACGCGTTTGCGAGGTCAAGGCCGCCTTCGCGATGGCTTGGGTGTTTTATTCAGCGTGCTTGTGAAAGGGAAAACGCGAACACGAAGGTCTTTCTCCGGGCAGATGATTATTGGTCTTTGCAAACACGACCAGTTTCTCGTGTACGCGATGAGTATGACTGGGCAGCCTTATATACTACTCTATTTCGAGGGCTTTTGTTATTTTATCACATCTTGAGTTAGAGAGTTCGATTTTTGGCGATTGTGGAGGGGATTTTCACCATTTGGATTGGGTAAGTATTTTTGACTCGGATTTATTTATATTTCATGATTTCAACCTCGATTTTAGTGTTTGATTGATGATTTGAGTTTGAGAACTTGGAAATTTTAATAAAAACTTTTATAAAAATACATTGATGATTTGAAGGCCGATTTGAGTTCAGAATTGGATGATTTTGGTATGGTTGGACTTATATCGGATGGATATTTGGATTTTGTGCGGGCCCCGGGTTGACTTTTTGATTCTTGTTAAAGATCAAAGATTTATTATTCGTAATCATTTCCTATGGCTTCTATTTATGATATTAAGTTATTTTGGCTAGATTTGAGCCGTTTGGAGGTTGTTTCACACGGGAATGGATTCTTAGTGTATTGATTTAGCTTCTTTGACGTAAGTATCTTGCCTAACATTGTGGTGGGGAACTTCCTCATAGGATTTCGTTTAATTACACTATATGAATTATGTCAAAGACGTGTACATGAAGTGACAAGTGTGTACACGGGCTTATATGTTGTATTTGAGCAGCTTAGACTCTTAGGCTACTAAGATGCCTTTAATTGGAGTTGTTTTTATATGAAATATCTTTCATCTGTCGAGTTACTTCCCTTTTAATTATGATATTGTTGAAATTATTATATACATTATTATTGAGATGTGAGCTATGCTTTATTGTGATATTGGTATTGTTGTTTTGACAATATTATGGCATATATGGACTTGTTGGGTGGATTGATCATTGTTATTTAGAGCATAAAGGTGACATTTCATTGTTGTTGATTGGCGGAGAGATACGATTGCTTTTAATATATTGTCTGGGCGGAGTGATACAGGTGGCTATTTTGTATATTATCTAGGTGGAGTGATACGAGAGGCTATTGTGTTTATTGTCTGGGTAGACTGATATGGGTGGCTATTGATATATTATCCGGGTAGAGTGATACATGTGTCTATTGTGATATTGACAACGCAGTGAGATAAGGGTGGCTATGTAAGGGTTATATGTGATGGCATGTCGGTGTGTTGTTGATGAAAATGGGTATTCATGCTTGTGCTCCTGATTTCCTTGCACATGTCATGCATAGTACATGATTCGTTGTGTTGTTCTGAATGTGGTACTCAATGTCTCTAATATTACTTGATAATTTGATCAGTGATAGTACACTTACATATGCATAACCTGTAACATGTCATTTGTACCAGTCCAGGAGGATGGAACTTGATGTTCAATGATCATGTACATGTATTCTTGTATATCTATTTTCTCTGCGATATGGTTTGGACTGGTAGCTGTGATGACGCCGGGTGAATTGTGATATTAAGCATGTGACTATGCTGGGTGAACTGTGATATTGAGCATGTGACCACGCCGGGTGGATTGTTATATTTGCACGTGAGTTGTCCATGCGATTGTGACTTATGTTATTGCACAAGGTATTGGCCATGCATATGTGATTGATAATGTAGGCACGAGGTGCCATGGGTATAAGATTCATGATTCGTGACTTGATATTTGTGGTTATGAGGTGTGGTGGCTCGGGGTAACACTTGTTTTAAACCCTATGTTGGAACGGTTTGTTGATTAGAGTTGTCGTTATTTTTCCTTAAGTGCCTTCACTTGTATTTTATCTGTGCTTTGGTTATTTTTCGGTTATCACATGATATTTCTTTGCGCCATTTCTTTATTTATTTCTGTTGATATCTTTATATTGATATTCTGCATAGGTTATTTGTTTAGTAAGTGTCTTGACTTGAACCTCGTCACTACTCCACCGAGGTTAGTCTTGATACTTACTGTGCACCGATTGTGGTGTATTCATGCTACACTTCTGCACACTTTTATGTAGATATAAGTGTTGGAGGCAGTGGTTCCAGGTAGTGTTAGCTATTGACCGCGAAGATTCAAGGTAGAGCTGCTCGANTCACTTCGACTTAATACCATATCAGAACATCTTACCCCCTTTAGGGCAGTACTAACATTTAATGCTCTAAAGTTTTACCTGCAAATGTTTTACCTCTTCATCTTCGGCGTAGTTTCACATCTCCAATGACCCTTACCCGCCTTGCGGTAACACTTATGTACTAGGGATAACTAAATTTCTTATGCACGAGGGTGGCACCTAGTATAATTATCACATTTAGTCCTTTAAGCATAACTCTGCTCAAAGTGCCTGCTTTAGGCAAGCGTCTTCCTGAACGACCTTAAAAGGTTATTCTTCTGTTGTCCATTATATTATTGCGGGAACATGATCTCTGAAATTCTTAGGATGCCGACTATTAACAAACCCCCTGGTCCCTAATTCTTGTTTGATTTTATCTTGTTTACTATCCCATACTAATTTCTATTACTCGGGGGGGTCTAACTTAGCCTTCTGGTAATCATATTAGAGTCACCAACTCATTTCTCGAAATAAGGATATGACTTTATGGCTTATACTCTTTTATTGTCTCAAGGCATGTCTCCTCTTGTCTATTCCTTCACTTGACTATAAACTCTATCATATTTTGATTTACCTTTATCACCCATTTATCACATCTTACTCGTAATGCTTCATTTACTCTTTTCTTATTCTCCTGCTACTATTTCTGTCTATCACTTTATTCTAAAACCTTGAACAAAAAGTTCTTTCGCTTTTAGCTCCCCTTGCTCTATCTCACTGGCTCTTCGGGTCGCCTAACATTCTATTTTTACTAGGGTCGGGAGTCATACTAAGGTAAATATTTATCCCTTATTGGATACCAGTGTCCATCTTCTGATATTTTTGAACATTCTAGTATTCATATATGACTGTACTATTCTAAAGTGCTCCACATGGGTGTCTTACAAGGGGAACTATTTCCATGTTTGCAATATCCTTCGAAAATGTCAGCTAATGCTAACAATCCATCAACAATTTTGGGTTACTCAAACCCCAACTGGATCCTGATATCCCATCATTCTCTTAAACTATATCTGTTAGCTCCCATAGGGCATAACTAAGATAGGTGTGTCCAATTGTACATACCTCTGTTACTGTTAAAGGTAACTTCTAATGTTTATATTTCTCTGTCTGAATTATAAATAGTGGTAATCTTCACTAACTAGGTACCTTATACCCTTCTTCACCTTGTTTCTTTTACATGTTGAAACTTGTATCTACCTTCTAATTCTCTCGTTGATATTTACCATATATGTGGATATATATTCATGCCTTAGGGCTCTTTAGCAAGAAGCTTACACGTCTTAGTACACACATGATCTACTGAAAACCTCACATTTACTCATCATAAGCATGATGCAAAATTGACTTCCTCTGACTCAACTCTTCAACAGCCATATCCAATCTCTTACTAATCGTATTCTTTCTTGATGTAGGTATGTAACGAACCAAATTGTTGTTTTGAGATTTTGCGTTCCATTCGGTGGTTTGAGATCTTGAGTAGCTTAAAATTGTATACTATGACTTGCGTGTTTGTTCGATGAGTAATTCGGGATTGATTTGGAAGAATGATTCTCATTTTAGAAGTTTTAAGTTGAAAAAGTTGACCAAGTTTGAATTTTGTGTATTTGATGTCGGATCAGAGTTTTGATGGTTCCGTTAGGCCCAGATGGTTATTTTGGCCTTAGGTGTATGTCTGGTGGTGTATTTGGAGGCTCCTAGGTTGTTTTGGCTTGAATTGGCGAAAGTTGGATAGTTGAAGGTTTGGAAGGTTGATAGGCTTGACCGAGAGTTGACTTTGTTGATATCGGCTTTGGATTGTGATTTCCAGAGTCGGTATAGTTCCATTGTGTCATTTGGGACTTGCATGCAAAATTTGAGGTCATTCCGAGTTGATTTGATATGGTTCGGCGTGAGTTTTTGAAGTTGGAAATTTATTAGTTTATTAGGCTTGAACTGAATTGCGATTCATAGTTTTGATGTTATTTGGTGTGATTTGAGGCCTCGAGTAGGTACGCCTTGTGTTTTGAGACTGATTGGTGTGATTGAACAGGGTCCCGGGGGCCTCGGGTGTGTTTCAGATGGGCTGCTGCAATTTCTTCATGCTTCGGAGTGCTAATGGCCGGTGTCTGATGTCCTTTTTCGCGATCGCGAAGAGGGCGTCGTGTTCGAGTAGTGTATTTTGGTACTGGCATCTTCCCCTCTTCGCGTTTGCGATCGAGCTTCGCATTCGCAAAGCAGCCATATGCTGGGAGGAGCTTAGCCTACGCGTTTGCGAGGTCAAGGCCGCCTTCGCGATGGCTTGGGTGTTTTATTCAGCGTGCTTGTGAAAGGGAAAACGCGAACACGAAGGTCTTTCTCCGGGCAGATGATTATTGGTCTTTGCAAACACGACCAGTTTCTCGTGTACGCGATGAGTATGACTGGGCAGCCTTATATACTACTCTATTTCGAGGGCTTTTGTTATTTTATCACATCTTGAGTTAGAGAGTTCGATTTTTGGCGATTGTGGAGGGGATTTTCACCATTTGGATTGGGTAAGTATTTTTGACTCGGATTTATTTATATTTCATGATTTCAACCTCGATTTTAGTGTTTGATTGATGATTTGAGTTTGAGAACTTGGAAATTTTAATAAAAACTTTTATAAAAATACATTGATGATTTGAAGGCCGATTTGAGTTCAGAATTGGATGATTTTGGTATGGTTGGACTTATATCGGATGGATATTTGGATTTTGTGCGGGCCCCGGGTTGACTTTTTGATTCTTGTTAAAGATCAAAGATTTATTATTCGTAATCATTTCCTATGGCTTCTATTTATGATATTAAGTTATTTTGGCTAGATTTGAGCCGTTTGGAGGTTGTTTCACACGGGAATGGATTCTTAGTGTATTGATTTAGCTTCTTTGACGTAAGTATCTTGCCTAACATTGTGGTGGGGAACTTCCTCATAGGATTTCGTTTAATTACACTATATGAATTATGTCAAAGACGTGTACATGAAGTGACAAGTGTGTACACGGGCTTATATGTTGTATTTGAGCAGCTTAGACTCTTAGGCTACTAAGATGCCTTTAATTGGAGTTGTTTTTATATGAAATATCTTTCATCTGTCGAGTTACTTCCCTTTTAATTATGATATTGTTGAAATTATTATATACATTATTATTGAGATGTGAGCTATGCTTTATTGTGATATTGGTATTGTTGTTTTGACAATATTATGGCATATATGGACTTGTTGGGTGGATTGATCATTGTTATTTAGAGCATAAAGGTGACATTTCATTGTTGTTGATTGGCGGAGAGATACGATTGCTTTTAATATATTGTCTGGGCGGAGTGATACAGGTGGCTATTTTGTATATTATCTAGGTGGAGTGATACGAGAGGCTATTGTGTTTATTGTCTGGGTAGACTGATATGGGTGGCTATTGATATATTATCCGGGTAGAGTGATACATGTGTCTATTGTGATATTGACAACGCAGTGAGATAAGGGTGGCTATGTAAGGGTTATATGTGATGGCATGTCGGTGTGTTGTTGATGAAAATGGGTATTCATGCTTGTGCTCCTGATTTCCTTGCACATGTCATGCATAGTACATGATTCGTTGTGTTGTTCTGAATGTGGTACTCAATGTCTCTAATATTACTTGATAATTTGATCAGTGATAGTACACTTACATATGCATAACCTGTAACATGTCATTTGTACCAGTCCAGGAGGATGGAACTTGATGTTCAATGATCATGTACATGTATTCTTGTATATCTATTTTCTCTGCGATATGGTTTGGACTGGTAGCTGTGATGACGCCGGGTGAATTGTGATATTAAGCATGTGACTATGCTGGGTGAACTGTGATATTGAGCATGTGACCACGCCGGGTGGATTGTTATATTTGCACGTGAGTTGTCCATGCGATTGTGACTTATGTTATTGCACAAGGTATTGGCCATGCATATGTGATTGATAATGTAGGCACGAGGTGCCATGGGTATAAGATTCATGATTCGTGACTTGATATTTGTGGTTATGAGGTGTGGTGGCTCGGGGTAACACTTGTTTTAAACCCTATGTTGGAACGGTTTGTTGATTAGAGTTGTCGTTATTTTTCCTTAAGTGCCTTCACTTGTATTTTATCTGTGCTTTGGTTATTTTTCGGTTATCACATGATATTTCTTTGCGCCATTTCTTTATTTATTTCTGTTGATATCTTTATATTGATATTCTGCATAGGTTATTTGTTTAGTAAGTGTCTTGACTTGAACCTCGTCACTACTCCACCGAGGTTAGTCTTGATACTTACTGTGCACCGATTGTGGTGTATTCATGCTACACTTCTGCACACTTTTATGTAGATATAAGTGTTGGAGGCAGTGGTTCCAGGTAGTGTTAGCTATTGACCGCGAAGATTCAAGGTAGAGCTGCTCGATCACCGCAGTCCCTTGGAGTCCTTTCCTTTTAATTTTACTGTCAATTCTCCATCTGAACAATACTTAGATTTTGTTTTGCAGATAATACCATGTAATCAGTTAGAGCTCGTGACTCTATACCACCTAGCCTTGGGGATTTGTTGTGATTATTGTCGTGATGGCTTGTATCACCTTTACTTTCCGCTTTTATATTAAACTATGCTTTATTATTTCATTTTTTTAATGGTTTAACTGTTTTAAGTGATTGACTTACCTAGTTTTAGAGACTAGGTGCCATCACGATCCTTAAGGTTGGATTTTGAGTCATGACAAGTTCGTATTAGAGCTCTAGGTTCATAGATTCTACGAGTCACGAGCGAGTTTAGTAAAGTCTTGCGGATTGGTGCAGAGACATCTGTACTTATCTTCGAGAGACTACAGAACTATTAAAAAGAATTACACTTCTTTCATTCCTATCATGCAGACTTATTAATTTCGGAGTTTGAACCTTTGTATTTCTATTCTCTCACAGATGGTGAGGACACGCACTACCGGATCAGCTGAGCACCCGTACCCCATACTAGAGTCGTTAGAGGCTGGGGTTGAGGTAGAGGCAGAGGAGGGGTACGTGCTACAACTAGAGCACCTACCAGAGAAGCAGCTAAGCAGCCACCAGTAGCTCTGGTCGGGGAGCTAGCATATGAGACGCATGTTGCTACCCCGGAACTTCAGGAGACTTTAGCGCACTTTCTGAGCATGTTTGGAACATTTGCTCAGGTGGGTTGATCCCTATTGCACCAGCTACTTCACAGGCTGTGGCAGGAGCTCAAACTCCTGCCGCCCGTACTCCATATTAGCTGGCCCATGTTGATCAGGTTCTGGGTGTTGTGCTGGTACAGCCTGCTATCGCGATGTAGCCTGAGGTCAGGCTAGTGCCATCAGAGTAGGAGTAGATGAGGCTTGATAAGTTCAAAATATTATTTTTCTCCTACTTTTGGTGGTGTAGTTTCTGAGGATGCACATGGTTTTCTAGACTAGTGTCATTGTATTCTGTGTACCATGGGCATTGTAGAGGTGAGCGGGGTTTCCCTTACTACTTCCAGCAGACGAGGTCAGTGTATGGGTGGTGGCAGGCTTATGAGCAGGGTAGGCCAGCTGATGCAGCGCCACTCACTTGGACTCAATTCTCTTATTTGTTTTTGAGAGAGAGAGAGTTCCGCAGACCCTCAGGGATGCGTGATGCATCGAGTTTGAGCAGTTGCGGTAGGGGACTATGATCATTTCCAAGTATGCTATGAGGTTCAGTGAGTTGTCTCATCATTCCATTTCTACAATTAGAGAGAAAGTCCGCAGATTTATCGAGGGGCTTAGCTGTGGTCTTAGACTTGGGATGGCACGGGAGTTGGAGACTGATAATCCATTTCAGTAGCTTGTGGACATTAATAGGAGGTTAGAGCGTATTCGAGGTCAGGAGAGGGAGGATTGGGAGGCCAAGAGGCCTCGAGGTGCTGGAGGATTTAGTGGATTATACTCTTTGGCACAAACCTATCATGGTGGAGGTTCTGTCAGTCGGCCAGTTCAGTTCACACTTCAGGTTACCTGTGGTAGTCCAGCTAGCCAGGGGCCCCAGGGCACTCACATGCGTTAATCATCTTTTAGTGCACCTCCTACATGGGGTTCCTATAACGCTTATTCCAACTATCCATCACAGACTCATTACCAACAACCACACCCGTAGAGGAGTTGTTATGAGTATGGTGATACTAGGCACATTATGAGAGATTGTTCCAGACTTCGGAGAGGTGGCCTTTATCTGAGAACTCAATTTATGGGTTCCAATCTAGTTGCTACTTCACTTGCACATCCAGCTAGAGGTGGAGGACATGCGGGTAGACTACGTCTTAGAGGGGAAGGGGAAGGCCCATTGTTACGCTTTCCCTAGTAGGGCTAAGGCTGCTACACCAGATGATGCCACAATAGGTATGGTTTCGTTTTGTTATAGAGATGCATCAGATTTATTTAATCCGGGTCCTATTTATTGGTATGAGCCATCCTATCTTGCTTCGCACATGGATATGTTCCATGGTTCTTGTACTCTATTTATGTTTTTACACCTGTTGAGAGATTATACGATTGTAGACTATGGCTATCGTTCTGGTTTATTCACTATTGAGGTTTAGATGACTAGGACGAACTTTCCGTTACCTATTACGGTAGGTTTTGATGTGATTTCTAGATAGTTTGGCCACGTCTTGTGATTTTGTTCAGCGGAATGGAGGTAGTGAAAGGTTTTGCGGTTGGCGTGATCTCTATTCTACTCTTGATTCAGAGTTAAGGATGGTATTCTCATGTTTTCGTGTGGAACGATATGTTTTGACAGGGCTACATGCCGTAGTGGAGTTATATTAGGATGAGATCCTTTGTGATTCGTTCACATGTTTTGTTTCTTCCTTGTGGCATGGATTCGTAGTATGGAACTGTCAGTCGGACTTGCTGGATAGCTCTCTCATGTATCTCTCATTCCATCTTCAATTGTATT